>WITN01000293.1:0-95969 GCA_015025155.1 Lactarius quietus | reverse complement strand
AGCACTAGCTAAGTTGCTAGCACCACTTCAGAACGACGACCGAATGGACACATCCGCAGATCGCGTACGAGGACGACTAGCAGGGGCAGAGGACATCATAGCAAACCATCTCAGGAATGCTAGACCCCCGCAACCACCATTTCCACCCCGAGGGGGTTCATACAAAGACAGTTCAAGCGAGACCACAGCCAAACGCAGTGCTACAACTGCCAGAAGATGGGTCACATCAGCCGCGACTGCAGACAACCAAGAAGGCGCCGAGAAATACAGACACACGCGGCCGAAACAGCGGCAACCAAAGAAGAGAAGGCAGCGGAGTGGCTACGAGGAGTAGCAGGAGATGACGAAGAAGTGAAGGACCTGGTCCTACAGCAATTGATGGGACAGGATTTTGGAAACGCCTGAACCCGGCGGCCTGGGTGAGGCAATACGTTGTAACTCTGTGTACATTATGCGCTACCGATCTATGCGAGTACCAGTATCCATTCGTGCAAGTTACAACATGGCCGACATCAAAGCGTTAGTGGACTCAGGAGCCACTGACAATTTTATCCATCCGCAATTCGTCAAAAGGATGGGTTGGACAACGGGCGTTAGATAAGCCCAAAAACATCTATAACATCGACGATACCACTAATAAAGCGGGGCAGATCACGCACTACCTCACGCTTAACGTAGAGACGGGAGGAACTCAAAGAGAAATGCGCTTCCTAATCACCGACATTGGCAAGGAAGACATATTACTAGGATACCATGGCTCGCGACCTACAAACCACGATTCAGCTGGCGACACGTGACCATTGATGAAAACAGCTCCCTATTGTGATGAGTGTCTCACTGTTTAATCGCAACAGCGAGACCAAGGATCACGAGGAACAGGGTGGCTAACGTCGAACCAACAAGGAAGTAGAACAGGGACAAGGAACAATGGACCACGAGTAACAAGACAAGGATGAGGAACAACCCAATGATGGGAAGCTGCTCTGAAGACAAGAATGTACAAGTGGGGATGTCGCAAGTGGACAGTCTGAGGGACTGTCTGTTACATTGCTCCAGCTTATATACCTGAATACATGGTCTGTGCGTACTTTAGGGGAGGCCCAACTCCGCTCCACGGGTGGGCCCATGGAATACTCTGGAAGCGTTCTAAAGATAGCATGGAATGTGCTGGAAGGTTTCTAAGTATATCGTCCAATGGCATTAATCCCTGACAAGCTCCGCTCGTCAGGTGATTGATCAACAATCTTCGTTTACCGATCAACGGACTTTGTTTATCAATCAACACTCTTTTGTTGATTGATCAACAAACAAGTCATGTGAGGTCATCTGACCTTTCGCTTGGTAAGTCCCGGTTCCGGACCGGGTCTTTCTCGAATAGGAAGGAAAGGATTATCCAATCCTTTCACGCGCGTCGTCTTGGCTAGTTCCACTAGTCCATTACTTCGTATTCCTGAGTTTGTGCGCGTGTTCCCTTGTGCATTCCTGGGTATTCCGGATAAGTCACGGACCGAGGCATAGGTTCGTGACACCTATAGTACTACGGTCAGTCAACCCAAGTGACAAAAGAGCCGTACTAGCAAGGTTGCTCAACGAAGAAGAACGCGACGTCAAAGTCTCACGAATGTTCACTACCGAGGCAAAAGAACAAATCGTGACAAAGTTAGAAGAACAAGTACGAGGACGACGATCAGCGGTCGAGCTTGCAATAGACGCCAAGCAATATACCAAGAACGTCGAAATACCAAAAGAATACCAACAATTCGCACGAGTATTCAGTGAAGAAGAAGCGAAGAGGTTCCCACCAAAGCGAAGTTGCGACCACGCAATCGAATTCAAGAAGGGAGCGCCAGATGTCATCGACTGCAAAGTATATCCAATGACAAGGATAGAAGATGCAGCGCTAGACGAATTCATCGATGAACAACTAGAGAAGGGATATATTCGTCCCTCAAAGTCCCCGTACGCATCATCCTTTTTCTTTATCAAAAAGAAGGATGGGAAACTACGACCAGTGCAAGACTACCGGAAGATCAATGAGTGGACCATACGAAACCAATACCCACTCCCTCTCATTGATGACCTGACCAGGGATCTTGGAGGGGCTCAGATATTCAGCAAGCTCGACGTCCGACAAGGATATAACAACATCAGGATTAAAGAAGGAGACGAACCCAAAGCCGCGTTTAAAACGCGCCAAGGACTATTCGAGCCGACCGTCATGTATTTCGGCTTGTGCAACTCGCCGGCAATGTTCCAAAGCTTCATGAACAACATCTATCAACCAATAATCACGAAACACGAAGCAGCCGGAACAACAATCAGGGTATATATGGATGATATTGCCATAGCAACCAAGAGGCAACCACTAGCGATCAATAAACACCAAGACGCAGTCCGCGACGTGCTTGCCATAGCACAGAAAAACGACCTATTTTTCAAACCCGAGAAATGTGTCTTCAACGCTCCCAGTATTGATTACCTGGGGGTAATCCTTGAAGAGGGGGTAACACGTATGGACCCCGTCAAAATTTCAGGCGTCCGCGATTGGCAAATACCCACATCAGTAAAGGACGTACGATCATTCCTCGGTTTTTGCAACTTTTATCGGCAGTTTATTAGGGGTTTTGCTAACGTCGCCAAACCGCTCAACGAGCTTACACGAAAAGACGAACCATGGCAGTGGGAAACAAGACATCAAGTAGCGTTTGACACGCTCAAACGACGAGTTACCACAGAACCCATACTAGCACACGCAGACCAAACCCAACAATTCGACCTAGAAGTGGACGCATCAGGGTTTGCGGTTGGGGCAGTGTTACTGCAAAAGAAACAAGACGGAAAGCGACATCCTGTGGGGTACTACTCGGCAACACTTAACGCCGCCGAACGCAACTACGACATCTATAACCTGGAGCTATTAGCCATCGTAAAAGCGTTGCGAAACTGGCGACATTTGTTGGCAGGATCGCCGCATAAAGTACGCATCTTCTCCGACCATCTCAACCTCAAATACTGGCGGGATCCACAGAAGATCAGTAGGCGAATTGCCAGAGAAGTACTCGAACTAGCAGAGTACAACTTCGAGATACACCATGTCAAAGGTGCAGCCAATGGACGAGCCGACGCCCTATCTCGAAGACCTGACTACGATCAAGGAGAGAAAGACAACGAAGGTGTCGTCGTATTATCAGACGAAATGTTTGTACGAACGACTACGACCACCCAACAACAAGACGAACAAAGAATACGCAAGTGGGTTGACCCCCACAAACTGACAAAAGTAGACGGACTCTGGTGGTACCACGGACAACAGCTTGTCTTGACAGGACCAATGGAGGAAATCAGAGAAGTAATTTCTACGCACCATGACCCACCTATTCATGGCCATCCAGGAATCAACCGAACAACGCAATTGGTAGAGCGCCACTATTGGTGGCCAACAATGAAACAAGACATTGCGGAATACGTCCGAGGATGTGCAGAATGTCAACGATGCAAGGTCAACACACAGAAGACAAGAGCGCCATTGCAGCCAATATTTCCACAGACCGAGGCACTACCATTCGAGGTGGTAGCGATGGATTTCATTACTAAGCTTCCCGTATCAAGGGGGTACGACTCGGTACTCACAGTCACAGACCACGACTGCTCGAAGGCAGCCATCTTCATACCATGCAAGGAAGAAATCACGGGAGAAGAAACCGCGGCATTATATGCGAAGCATGTCGTAGCACGATTTGGACTACCCTCGAAAATCATCAGTGATAGGGACCCCTGATTCGCGTCGAAATTCACAAGAGAACTGTGCCGAGTCCTAGGGATACGACAGAACATCTCAACAGCCTACCATCCACGAACGGATGGGCAATCAGAACGAACCAACCAATGGCTGGAGCAATACCTCAGGCTTTGGGCTAACGAGAGACAGAACAATTGGGCGGACCATCTGGCGCTAGCGGAGTTCGCACACAACAATTGGGCCAATGAGTCCACACGCGAAACACCGTTCCGGTTACTAATGGGCTATCACCCTATTACTAACTGGACAGATAAGAAATCACCAATACCAAGGGTCGAGAAGCGACTAGAACAATTGAAGGAGATACGGGAACAGGCGCAAAATCACATGCGGCGCGCGCAACAGTCATGGATCAAGCATCGTGACACCCCCAAATACCAGATAGGAGACAGGGTCTGGCTCGAAGGGCGCCACCTACGTACTAACCAACCAACCACGAAGCTTGCGCCTAGGAGACATGGGCCATTTCGGATAGTCCAGGTGATGTCTCCTGTAAACTATCGACTTGAACTTCCCACGCAGTGGAGCATCCATGATGTCTTCCACACAGATCTCCTGACCCCTTACAAAGAAACCAAGACTCACGGCGTAAACTATCAGCGCCCACCACCAGAATTGGTAGGAGACGTGGAAGAATACGAGGTCGAAAAAGTACTAGACTCAAGAAGGCGTGGAAGGGGACGTAAACTGCAGTACCTAATCAAGTGGAAAGGCTACGCCGACTCGGACAACCAGTGGGTCCCATGGGACGACGTGCATGCGGACGAAGAGATAAGGAAGTACAAACAAGCCAATCCAACTGCCGAGACTCACATAAAAGCAGCCTCGACAAGACCTCTAGTGGACGCATCTTCCAAACCCACTCTTAACATGTCCCATGTCCCACTCACCATCATCAGCCTCGACCTCCCTCACACCAGCTGTTACGCTCAGACCCTGCTCAAGCTGCCAAGACACAAAGACAGCACAAGTGTCTGCATGAACACTGGAAGAATTGCCAAGATTACCCAGAAGCGCATACCTGGGAGGCACGTGATGAAGAAAACATCGAAGAAGAAGAGGCCGTACGCGCACTCGTAGCGGCAGAAGATGATAGCTACCTCGCCTATGACGAGGCGTGCAGAGTCCGCCAGTTCGTGAGTAACTTGATAACTCGCGGAAGTACCCCAGATGCTGGCAGGAGAATCACTACAGGACGGTTGAGGGTCACGTGACATGGTCATGTGAGGAACCCCCGGGTCACGGGATCTGACCTAAGCAATAAGTCAGGGGGGCGCGCAAGGATGGAATTGTCCCAGGCCACAGTACGTATCTGGCCTAACTAATAACTCAGGGGACGTTGGAAGAAGCCATGGAACTGGCGGAAGACAGTTGTGTCCTGAAGACAAGGCCAACGACGACAAGCAACGATTGGGTGGTGAAAGACCAGCGACCTGTAGCTGCCGGTATCAGCGGGCCGTGGCTGCCGTTGGGACGCACTCCAGCGGGCCGGGTATGATCCCCTTTCGGGAAAGTGTTATTGATGGATTAGTTCAAGGAGCGCCTGTGTTAGCGCCGGAGCCATTGCTTACAGAGCATGTTATTGGCTGACATTGGTATTATTCGCGCTTAGTGATGATTTGACATTCACTTACTCATTTCGCTTACTTATTGATTCTCGCTTATTGATGCGATGAGGCGGGCTGACTGATGCCCTATGGTTGCTTACTCACTGATTAGAAGGTCCATTGTCCTCGTTGGTGGAGACGCTTACTTATGGCTTATTGATGCCTTAGAGATTCGCTTATTGATGCCTTACTCATGTTGTATTTGTCGCCTTGATGGCTTGATGGACTTTTACCTTTTATGGTTGTATCAGAAGTACTATATATACTATACGAGCTGCGCTATAGTTCGCTAGCTTAGTTGTCTTAAAACCCACTTGTATTACTCTCAAGAGGTGCAGACAGTCTTATAGCAGAGTCATTGTTCATTGTGACTATCTTGTTGCCAACTTAAGTGTTAGGCGTTGCCACCTTGAAACGAACCTCAAGCTAGGCGGTACACAGGGGACCTTATTGGTTATTCGCCCTTTACAAGTCATTCAAGTCGTTCCTGAGTTCAGAAGCCGTGCGCTTTGCTCAGTGTTGAAGCAAGGAAGACCCATCGGATCCAAGTCGGATCAACGTTCAGTGGGAACGTAACACCAGCGAGCTCACCACATACGACGACAACAACAATGTGGACGACCCATTCTGCTCTGCCATCGAACACGTCAGAGCAGCCGCAGCACACGATCAAGAAGAACGAGAACAACAAGAGCGAGACCTGGCTGAGGCTCGCCGGAGATTCCCCACACCCGCAAGCGGAAGAGTGGAGACAGATGAGGAAGGACTACGGGTTGTTGAAGGAGGTGATGACCTCATGGCGATTGGACCAGGTAACGAGGATGACGCCGCAGGAGAGACGGACGAGGATACAGAGGTTGATGAGGCAAGTATCCTCCAGCCCTCCACCGCCTTCACGTCCACCACCGCTGTCGATCGATATGACAGCGACGAGTCCTCTGATGGCTCATACCACGACGCCAACATCATCTGCACCCGGTGCGACAACCCCCAAGACTACTGTCACTGCGCTCCCATGCGCATACCCCCTCGAATCACCAACGAAGAACAAGAAGAAGGAGACGTTGCCGACGAAACCGTGGATGACGAAGGACAAGCACCGCCGGTTGCTGTCATCTACGGACCGACTGCGGAGGAAGGGTACGCCATGCGAGGCCTACCATCCTACGCTGAAGCACGCGATGCCTCACCCATCCATACGCGCCGAGCGGATGCGCCGAGGCGCCCTATCCGTACCCTATCGCCTACCCCCAGTGGCTTCGTCCTCAACAACGGGATGAACTGGGTCCCCATGGTCATCGAGCACGAGGGGCGTCGCATCCCTGCCCGATATGTGCGGGTGCGGATGAGCGACAACCCGGAGGTCTTCGGGACGATGGGGCGTCACACGCCGGTATACCGAGGGGACATACATGCCGAACCATGCCGAGACATGGGACCCGCAGCTGAGTACACCCGCGAAGAGTTGCAGTACCTACGAGCTGACTTCCGGGGATGGCGCCAGGTTGATGAAGCCCTTGCTCGGCTAGGGGATATTTCCCTGGCGGCTGAAGTGAGGCGCTACCGCGCATCCCAGGAGGTCATCAAGGAGCTCGAGATAGCGATCAAGCGGCTCGAGGACGACATTTTCGTCCACGTCGACCGCGCGCGTCACTCAGCGAGACGGCTGGGGAGGGCTCACGCCCTCTTGCGGATACGAGATGAGCACGAGACTGATGTGGGGCTAACCGCAGTGCCCAATTGGGTAGTAGAGCGAGGGCGCTCACCCTTGTGAAGGGGGTGATGTAACGTCCCGGGTCATAGTAGGTATCTGACCTAACCGATAACCGAGGGGGCGTGATCAAGGGGACACTTACTGTACTATACGGATGGCTGACTGACCGCTTACTGTACGATGACTGATGGTTACCTGTATGATGACAGAAGGCTGACTGAGGACTAACGATACGTTTACTGTATCTCCGTGGACGATTACACAGCAGAGTAGTAGTAGTGGCGTTCTCGCTGACGAAGGCGGATCGCGCGAATAGGTTATAAGGAAGCTATCGACTGTTGTAGTCGATAGCTTGGATTTCTTGTATCACTCTCGACTTGTTATTCAAAGCCGTGTTCTCTCTCTCTGTTACGCTCAGACCCTGCTCAAGTCGCCACAACAAGGAAACTGTTACGTTTGTGGTCTGACTTAGACCCTCCACGCGATGGCGGATAATGTGACTTAGCTAGACGTGTCAACACACGAAGGCGTGACTTGTTCAAGGACTCCTGAAAGAGCCTTCCAAAAGGGGAGCGACGATGGGGATGAGAGAAGAAACCCCGACTAGATTCGGTGAGAACACAAGAGAGTCAAGCTGTCGACTACATCAGTCGACAGCTACCTTATAACCTATTCTTGACTGTACGCCTTTGTCAGCGATACAGCCACTACTACTACTGCTGGGTAATCATCCACTAAGACAAACGCCACAACTACTACTGCTGGGTAATCGTCCACTAAGACTCTTGGTAATCGTACAGTAAGCCCTCAGTCATTGTATCGTAATAGTATCAGTAATCCTCATAGTAAGAAAGTAAGCCGACCCACGACATCATGCGATCACGTGCCTATACGTCCCATGACTTATGGGTTAGGTCAGATACATACCATGACCCGGGACGTAACATCACCCCCTTTACAAGGGTGAGCGCCCACGCTCAACGACCCAATTGGTCACGGTAGTTAGTCCGACGTCCGTTTCATGCTCATCGTGTACCCTCCTGAGGGCGTGCGCGCGCCCTAACCTGGCCGCTGAGTGCCGCACTCGATCGCCATGGACATAAATGTCGTCTTCGAGCTTCTTGATGGCGGCTTCGAGCTCCGTGATGACCTCCATGGACGCGCGGTAGTGCCTTACTTCGGCTTGGAGGGATATGTCTCCAAGCCGAGCGAGGGCTTCGTCTACCTGTCGCTTTCCACGGAAGTCAGCGCGGAAGTATTGCAGCTGCTCGCGATTGTACTCAGCTGCTGGGCCCATATCTCTGCAGGGTTCCGCGTGGATGTCGGCACGGTATATCGGCGAATACCTGCCCATCGTCCCAAACACCTCTGGGTTGTCGAGCATCCGAACCCGCACGTATTTAGCGGGGATGCGACGCCCTTCGTGCTCAATCACCATCGGCACCCAATTCATCCCGTTGTTGAGGGTGAATCCACCGGGAGTAGGCGATATGGCACGGAGAGGGATCCTCGTGCCATACGCTCCGTGCGTGTTGACCGGTGTAGCGTTATCACTTAACGCTGGTTCGACTTGAACAGGTCTGTGACGTGATACTCGAGTATACGGATGAATCTTGACAATCACGGGCAACTTAGCTAAGTTGCACAGCCACTAGGTCGCTTCAATAGACACTAGGGTATCCCAAGGGATAAGCTTCAATCGACTGATTGGAAGATGCGAAGAAGAGAGGAAGAGAAGACGACAGTGATGATTCAAGAAGACCAAGCTGAAGAGCCTTGGTCTCATCGGTACAGCTTATATACAATTACTCGCTGGCTTTAAAGCGCAGCTTAGAATCCAAACCCTAGTACCACTATACTAGTAATGAGTCATTGTCCGTTCTAATAATACCTGAAACACCGGCAAACCCAAGTGCCGGCGACGCGTCAGTGTCCATGACTAATTGAGGCTTACTATCGTAGTCATAACCGTATAGTAAGCGTCCCGAACTCCGAGACCTCGTAAAAGTGATGATAAACGATCAGGCGATGTCAAACCGTGACATTACCCCTTTTTCAGGCAGAACGTCCACGTTCGAAAACCCAAGGAATAATAGTCGCACCTCGACTGATGTTGACTTCCTGGTCCATGATCCTCTGCAGTCCATTAGCCTCCTCCAACCGTCGCGTACACTTCCTGACTTCGTTACCGACCACATACTGCTCGTTTTCCAGAGCAGTAATGCGTTCCGCCAATTCGGAGTACCGGCTGGTGACAGCCCGGTATCGGAGGACCTCCGCCCACAGCAACCGATCAGGGATCTGCCCCATGGCCAAGTCGACCCCTTGGCGATCACCGAAATCCTGTCGCAAATACCGCAATTGGTGATGCGTGTAATGGCGGTCGTTATCCACGGCATCGAGATCAGGAGCGGCGTGTACTTCACCTTGTTGAATTTCCCCCCCTTTCTTCATACATCCGTACACAATGGGATTGTTGCCAGGCATCACGTGAATGTACTTGGCAACCGTAATATGACCATTCTCGGTCATACGGAAGTTGATGAATCTAGGAGGGATATTTAGTTCAAATCCGTCGGGGGCGTCTGCCTTGTCTCGGGCGCGCTGTCGATCAGCATGAACTCCGCCTCCGCGGTAGTCAGGGAAGCAAGGGCTTTCTTTTGCTGCTCCCACACCAGCTCTTCTTCCTCTCCTCGTCCCCCTCGGCACAAGTGGTATCCCTTCATCCTGGGATTCCGATACTTGGCAGGGATTTTGATTTTCTTTGTCCGAGTCGTCTTCTCGAGCTCGGAGGGTGGCACGGATGTGAATACCCCAGGACGTCGAGGGGTCCATGATGACGTTTGTAGGGGGGTCGACATTGATATATCGAGGCGTTGGCGGCGGAGGGATTTTGACGGGGTCGTTGTTACATGTACAGTTGTAGATGAGTTGTCCACAGTCGTAATGGATGTGGGAGTCGTCGGCGTCAGGATGGCCTGGACATGACAGGGCGGTTTGCTTACAACTTCCACAAACTCTGACCACGTCACTGATGTCGGAGCCGCTTGGAATCTTGATAAGCGTCTGTGGAACAACGAGGTTCTCGATGCGAGTAGGAGCTCCCTCCTCCACCTCCGATTGGTCTTCCTCCAATCCTCCAGCGTCGTGTCCGCATACATCAGGGGTTTCGGGGACGAAGTCCCTGGACCAATGCATCGGAAGGCGGCGGCGACTTCAGCATAGGTGGGCTGGTGACAGTGGGCAAGTGGTAAGATGTTTGTGAAGTGATAGAGGCAGTAGTAGGAGAGGTGGTCATCGTCCGAGAAGGAAGAACTGATGTGCTTCATCCAGTGATTGACCTGTCTTTATACGTGAGGGAGTGGAGTTCAAAGTCCGTTTGAACTCAGCTAAGGCATCGGAGCATGTACGTCAGTGGCGTTGACCCACTGTGACTCCGAGTCTGGATAGCCCTTCCATTTGATAAGAAATTGTTTGCGCCTTGTTCTGCCGAATTGCCGTTGGTCTAGAATCTTCTCGATTTCATATTCTTCTTCGCCATCGATTAATTCAGGGGGAGGTCTTGGGAAATTTGGTCCGTGAAAGGAAGTCTCGCGATAGGGGGTGAGAAGATCGATATGAAACACGTCATGAATGCTCCACTTGGTGGGTAATTCCAATCGATAATTGACAGGGGACATCACCTGGACAATCTGGAAGGGTCCATGTCGTTTGGGCGCAAGCTTGGCGCTGGGCTGGTGAGTCCTCAGGTGACGTCCTTCTAGCCACACACGATCCCCTATTTGGAACTTGGGCGTATCTTTATGTGATACCCATGACTTCTGGGCCTTGATGATTTGTTTTTGAGCGTGATCCGTGCTTGTTTGAACTGATCAAGGCGCAACGCCACTTGCGGCATAGGGTTGGGCGTCGAATTCCAATCAGCACGAGGATTATGCCCCATCAATAAGAAGAATGGAGACTGCCCTGTGGCTTCACTAGGCCAATTGTTATGCGTAAACTCCGCTATTGGAAGATAAAGATTCCAATTGTCTTGTCTTTCATTTACCCAAAAGCGGAGGTATTGTTCGAGCCACTGATTTGTCCGTTCTGATTGTCCATCCGTACGAGGGTGGTACGCGGTAGATATGTTCTGGTTTATCCCAAGTTGTTTGCATAGTTCCCTTGTGAACTTCGACGCGAATCTAGGATCTCTGTCGCTAATGATTTTGCTTGGTAGTCCATATCGCATGAACACGTGTTTGATGTATAATGCCGCTGTTTCTTCCGCGTTAATTTCCTCGTTACAAGGAATAAACACGGATGCTTTGGTACAGTCGTGGTCCGTAACTGTAAGATTGAATCGTAACCCTGTGCGATAGGCAACTTAGTGATGAAATCGAGAGCAATAGTCTCGAACGGCATAGCTTCCGATTTGGGAAATATAGGTTGTAATGAAGCCTGATAGGGCGGTTGTTGATTTTGTGTCGTTGGCATTCCGCGCAGCCTCTGACGTATGCCAGTACGTCTTGTCGTATTGTTGGCCACCAATAGTATCGTTCCACTATTTTGCCAGTTTTACTGATCCCTGGATGACCGTGTACTGGGGTGTCGTGATGAGCAGCGATAATTGACTTTCGCTCTTCACTTCCCTTGGTGATTACCTTTCTCCCTTCTTATACCATACCCCGTTGATCTTTTTCAGTTTGTGTGGATCTACCCAAGGTTTGATAATATTTTCATCTTGTTTTCTCTTGTGGTCGGTCGACCTCATCTCCTCCACTGTGATCGTCGCGATCGGTTGGTTGGGCATTCCTGTACGATGTGCGTTACCAGTTCGTATGAATACTTTATCCGGTAACACTGTAACATTTTCATTGTCTTGTTCCCCATGATCGTAATCGGGTCATCTTGACAATGCATCCGCTCGTCCATTGGCAGTTCCTTTTATGTGGTGAATTTCGAGATCATATTCCGATAGTTCTAGTACTTCCCTTGCGACTCGTCGACTGATCTTTTGTGGTTCCTCCAATAGCGTAAGTTCATATGATCTGAAAACACTTTAATTTTATGGGGTGATCCTGCTAGCAATGGTCTCCAATGCCGTAAGGCTTTGACGATCGCCAATAGTTCAAGGTCGTAGATGTCGTAATTTCGTTCCGCTGTGTTGAGAGTTGCGGAGTAATAGCCTATGGGATGTCTTTTGCCATCAGGTTTCTTTTGGAGTAGTACTGCTCCCACCGCGAAACCTGAAGCGTCCACTTCCAATTCGAATTGATCTGTCAATACTGGGTGTGCCAATACAGGTTCGCTTGTAACCCGTCTTTTCAGTACTTCAAATGCTTGTTGTTCCATTGAACCCCATTGCCATTCTGTTGTCTTCTTCGTAAGGTTGTTTAGTGGTTTGGCAATTGACGCAAATCCTCGTATGAATAGACGATAAAAATTGCAAAAGCCCAAAAAAGATCGTACGTCCTTCACCTTGGTTGGCGTTGGCCAATTTTTGATTCCCGCAATTTTTACAGGGTCCATACGTGTTACCCCTTTTTCAAGGATTACCCCCAGGTAATCAAGAGACGTTGAGTGGAAAGTGCATTTCTCCGGTTTGAAAAACAGGTCGTACTTCGCAGCTACTGTTAGCACGTCCCGAACTGCGTTGACATGGTCAACTATATTCGTTCGGGTAGCAATACCGATGTCGTCCATATAAACCCGGATGGTGGTCCCTTTTGCGTCGTGTTTTGTGATCGTGTCCCGATATATGTGATTCATCATGGTTTGGAATGTGGCGGGGGAATTCGTCAATCCGAAGAACATTACCGTGGGTTCAAAAAGTCCATATGGCGTTTTAAACGCCGCTTTGTGTTCGTCGCCTGCTTTGATGCGGATATTGTTGTATCCCCACCGTACGTCGAGTTTAGTGTATATGTGTGCGCCACTGAGATCTTTGATAAGGGTTTGAATCAACGGTAATGGGTAGTTGTTGCGGATTGTGAATTCGTTGATACGCCGATAGTCCTGTACTGGGCGTAGTTTTCCGTCCTTCTTTTTGACGAAAAAGAACGGAGAAGCGTACTGCGATTTAGAGGGTCGAATGTACCCTTTATTGAGTTGTTCCGTGATAAAATCCCGTAATGGTTTGTCTTCCGATTGTGAGAGTTCGTATATGGAACAATTGATGTGATCCGGGGTGTTGGTTTTAAGTTCGATAGCATGATCCCATTCCCGCGCAGGGGGAAATCGGTGGGATTCTTCTTCGCTAAAAACCCTTTTGAAGTCGTTGTATTCTTCCGGTATTTGGATTGTCTTTTTGGGTCCTGCGGCTATGGCGAGATCAGTGGCAGCTCCTTTTATAGAGCTATGCTCCCCTAATTTCGCGACAATATTGTCTTTTGCGACATCTGAGAGTAAACGCGCTACTACATTGACATTGATCTTGGGATGGCATGATTTGATTACGATTGGTAATACGTTTTCATCAATTGTGCCATGTTTCCAACTGAATTTTGGTTCGAAAGTACTAAGCCATGGATATCCAAGAAGGAGATCTTCTTTTCCGATATCCGCTAGGAGGAATCTCATTTTCCTGACAATTCCCTTTGTCAGTATCTGTAAATCGACAAAATGGGTGACTGATCCCTCTTTGTTTAACGTATCGTCGATATTGAATAATTGTTTCGGGTTTGGCAATAAAGCTGCGCCCAACCCCATTCGTTTCACAAATCGTGGATTTATGAAATTGTCTGTTGCTCCAGAGTCTACTAATGTTTTTATGTCGGCCTTGTTGCTGCTGGTTCGGATCGATACTGGAATTCGCATAGAACGGAAGCGAGTTATGTATACAGCATTACAACGTAGAGCCCTCACCCAGGCCGTCGGGTTTAGGCGTCCCCAAAATCCTTGTTCCCCATCAACTCCTGCATTGCCATGGTCTTAAATTCCTCAGTTTCGTTAGCCGCAGTTCGCAGCCAGTCGTTCTTCCTTTCTTCGGTGGTGCGATTATCGGCCACCATTTGAGCAATATGGAGATCTTCTCCTGTTTCAGAGCGATCATCCACCACTTCCATGCCCCTGGAATTGCTAAAGGGTCTAGGTGGATTTCGTGGTTGACGTGGCTGAGAACAATTGCGACTGAGGTGTCCTTTCTTTTGACAATTATAGCAAATTACTTCCCTGAGATCGGGAGGTTGCCTCCTTCGTAAGAATCCTTCGCGAGGTTTGAAAGGTGGTTGCGAGTTGTTGAGATATGGTCTGGGCTGTGCTAACACGTCTTCCGCGTGTGCTAGCCGTCCTCGGGCTCTAGCTCGATCGGCAGACGTATCCATTGCATCTGGATGGCGTCTAAACTGTCTCCAATTGGTTTGAATTGGTGGTGATGGTCGAGGTTGTATCTTGTATTGGTCAATTTTGTTCTTCAAATGAAGATATTGACCTTGGCGTTTAATGGCTGCTCTTTTCCAGTCCTCGTAATCTGTGGGGTTGTCATGAAGGTAAATGGTTTCTTGCAATTTGTTTGGCAGTCCATTTGCGAATAGATCAAGAACCATCGGTTGATCTATGTTGTAGCCAGCATATCTGACTAGTTGTTCAAACTTTGCCACGTACGCATCGATATCCCCTCGTTCCATCCGAATGCCCCTTCGTAATTCCGTTTGTGCTTTCTCTTCTTTAAGAGTGTCTGCGTATTGTCTCATAAATGATGAGTGGGTGTTGTACCACAACCAGTTGTCAAGGGGGTCTCGTCCGTTGACATCGACTTGGACTCGTAGCCAAGCCACCATTGACCCTACCCATTCGGTTACGGCAGTACCCTGGATGTAGGTGAGAAATAACATAGCTTTTTGATAGGGACTGCGCATGATGGAATGAGTTGAGTTGATTCCTTCGTATAAGCTCCATTGCATGAGGAATTCTTCAGCCTTCTCTCGATCACCCGCGAAGACCGCAGGTGGATTGCCGCAGAATTTGTCGTGTGCCGCTGGTACGGGTGCTTGCGCTGCTGGTACTTGTGCTGGTGGGTTTCCAATAGGTGGTCCTGCTCCACCTCCTCCTCCTCCTCCTCCATTTCCTCCTGCGCCATTACCTCCACCTCCTCCTCCTGCGGGGAAGTTTGGGGCAGGTGCTTGATTTTGAGGATCGGTAAGGGCCCGAAAGGCCGTAACTGTTGGTGCTATAGGTGAAGTAGTGAGCGAATAGATTGGTTGTCCGGATGGACTTCCCGCGGTTGCTTGAGTTTGAACATGAGAGGTAAGGGTCGCCATTGCTCCTAAACGTAGTGTTTCTGTGGCGACTGCTAGGTTGATTCCTTGTTGTGATGGAGAAGATGATCTTGCTCCAAGGGACGCGTTGCTTTTTGTACTTGGTGATGGGGGTGGTGTAGTTGATGCGGGTCTGTTGGTGCTATCCAACTCTTGTAGTTCCTCTTGTGTAAGTTCGCTGATATAGATGTCACAACCTAGATCTTCTAGGGCTGTTCGGAAACCTTCCCACTCCCCGTGTTCTGGGGTTACTTGAATCCAACGAACTTCTACCCAGACGTATCGATCGTAGACAAACTCAACCGCGACGGATCGGTTATCCTCTCTACTCTTGGCGTGATATCCGGTAGTGCCTGTAGTACTACTATACCGGTATTCTGTATTCTTGCGAAATCTTTGAGGTACGTTGTCAGCGCCTCTGTGTTGAAACCAGAAGTCGTCACAGTTGTGACACCGTTCTCGTGTAGTTTCTGATGACGCCACGTTGAAGCTTGGTCTTAATGTAGCGTTATCACCTAACGCTGGTTTGACTTGAACAGGTCTGTGACGTGATACTCGAGTATACGGATGAATCTTGTCAATCACGGGCAACTTAGCTAAGTTGCACAGCCACTAGGTCGCTTCGATAGACACTAGGGTATCCCGAGGGATAAGCTTCAATCGATTGATTGGAAAGACACAAAGAGGAGAGGAAAGGAAGACGACGGTGATGATTCAAGAAGACCAAGCTGAAGAGCCTTGGTCTTGACACTACAGTTTATATACAGTTACTCGCTGGCTTTAAAGCGCAGCTTCGAATCCAAACCCTAGTACAACTATACTAGTAATGAGTCATTGTCCGTTCTAATAATACCTGAAACACCGGCGAACCCAAGTGCCGGTGACGCGTCAGTGTCCATGACTAATTGAGGCTTACTATCGTAGTCATAACCGTATAGTAAGCGTCCCGAACTCCAAGACCTCGTAAGAACGATGATAAACGATCAAATGATGTCAAACCGTGACATTAGAACTTAGGTGGAACCGAACCCACGAATACTTCGAAGCAGCCAGACCAGCTGGGGACGACCTCAACTGCAACATCCTACTATCAGAAGCGCGAGACGTCGAGGAACAAGGAAGAATCGACGGAACCCCAGAAGAAGGAGAAATACACGAGGAGCCGATATCTCCAGAACTTCAACACCGAGCACCCGAAAGATCAGACACGAGCCACACAAGTGAACGAGCACTAACGCCATCAATAGCCGAAGAACCAGAACACATTTACATTCAAGAGGAACAAGCGGTGGAAAATATCATCCAACAAACAGCTACGTTACATATCCCAGATCCTATCCGCATGGCTACTCAAACCCTCATGGAGGAACCAACGCCACTAGTCATCGATGAACGAACGGGTCATATCGTGGATATGAACCCAGCAGACTTACAAGCCGCACGAAGGGCCATGGGACCTGATGAACCAGATCATCCAGGAGGTTTCGACTTCGACTATGACGAACCACCTCCCCAACCATACGAGCAAATCAACAGAGGAGAAGGGATACGAGGATACCCACACCGGCGACAAAATAACGCCCCGCCACCACAAGGAGGAGGTGGGGGACCGCCACCACAAGGAGGAGGAGGAGGACCGCCACCAGTAGGAGGACAACCACAAGGAGGACCACTACCAGGAGGAAACACCACAGACAAATTCATAGGGAATCCTCCAAGCCCCTTCAGTGGAGATCGAGCCAAAGTCGAAGGATTCATCCTTCAATGGGAAGTCTACGCAGGAGTAAACGCCAGTCATGCGGCAATGAGAAACAAGTATCAAAAAGCTATGTTTTTTCTCACATACGTTCAAGGAGACCTGGTTAACGCCTGGGTCATGTCAGCCAGCCAATGGCTAGTACGAGAAGTAACAAGAGGCGTCAGCCAATTCGACAATAGGCTGTGGAACAACGTTCTGCAAGCCTTCAGAAGGCAATTCGCGGACGTACTCAGCAAAGAACGTGCTCAAGCACAGCTCAACGCCGGAATACGGATGAAGGAGGGGAGAATCGACGACTATATCGCGCTGTTCGAACAACTCGTTCGATACGCCGGATACGATATCAACGCCGAACAAACCCTCAAGTACTTCATAAAGGGGTTACCAAGAACGCTATACGAAGCCATGTATCAACATGACGACCCAAGGATGTATGAAGAGTGGAGAGCATCAGCTCTCAGAAGACAACAGAAGTGGATCCATATGCAAACGGTACGCGGAAACCTTGATATGTTCAAGGGCTCTAACAGAAATCACGTGGGGGCACTATCAAAATTGCTCGCCCCGCTACCACACCCGGACGCAATGGACACATCCGCAGACCGAGCCAGGGGAAGACTCGCAGGGGCAGAAGACGTCCTCAATAACTCACGACCTCCATTCCCACCAAGGGGAGGATACCTCCAGCGACAAAGAGAGAATCGTGGGGTTCGCGACTTCAGTCAAGTACGGTGTTACAATTGTAACAAATTGGGACACATCAGCCGAGACTGTCGCCAACCAAAGCAAGGGAGACGACCGCAACAGATTAGGAGCACGGAACAGAAGCCACAGACTGACGAAGACAAAGCCGAAGATTGGCTCAGGGGGGTGGCTAGCGAAGGAGACGATGTAAAGGACCTCATCTTGCAGAAGCTGATGGGGACGGATTTTTCAGACGCCTGAACCCGACGGCCTGGGTGAGGGCATTTCGTTGTAACTCTGTGTATATTACGCGCTACCGATCTATGCGAGTTCCAGTTCATCTTGACACACGTTACAACACGGCCGACATAAAAGCACTAGTGGACTCAGGAGCCACTGATAACTTTGTGAGCGCACGATTTCTCGAAAGGATGAAGATAAAAACACGTCGCCTAGAAATCCCGAAACGGATATACAACATCGACGATTCGACAAACAAAGCAGGACTCATCACCCACTACGTGATCCTTCGCGTCAATGTAGGAGGGAATGAGAAGGAAATGAGGTTCTTGGTCACCAATATAGGAAAAGAAGACGTCCTTCTAGGATATCCTTGGCTCGCGGCCTATGAGCCACGATTCGACTGGAGAACGGGCACGATAAACCCAGCACATCTTCCTATCATCATCAAAACTGTCAGCCCGAACAACCGACGAGATGTGCTCGCACACCTACTCACAAAGCAAAAGGAAGACATCGTCACTCAACTGGAAACAACCGAGGAAAACGGACGAAGAATAGTCATTCCAAAGGAGAAGTCGGTACCAACAAAGGAAGAGGAAACTCCTACACTACTCCCACAATACAAGGCGTTCAAGAAAGTTTTCGACGAAGAGGCATCGACAAGACTACCAGAGCGTAGAGCTTGCGACCATGCCATTACCCTCCTCCCAAACGCACCAAAGGCGATCACGTGCAGAATCTACCCAATGACCCGACAAGAAGATGAAGCGTTAGACACGTTCATCGACGAACACCTCAAAAAAGGATATATCAGACCGTCGCAATCCCCCTACGTGTCCTCTTTCTTCTTCATCAAAAAGAAAGATGGAAAACTACGACCAGTCCAAGATTATAGAGCAATCAATCGATGGACAATACGAAACCAATACCCTCTCCCTCTCATAACGGATCTTATGAGGGATCTTGGAGGAGCGGTGATGTTCTCGAAATTTGACGTCAGACAGGGCTACAATAACATTCGGATCAAGGCCGGCGATGAACACAAAGCAGCCTTTAAAATGCGACGAGGACTTTTTGAACCAACGGTCATGTATTTTGGACTTTGCAACTCACCAGCAACCTTCCAAGCTTTCATGAATGACATCTACAGACCCGTAATCGAAAAGTATGCCCTCGAGGGAACGCACATCCGAATCTATATGGACGACATTGCTATCGCCACTGAAGATTGTGGCTCCTTCCAGAAAACCGATGACGCCCACACCGCTGCGGTAACTGCAGTCCTCCAAGTCGCCATGAACCACGATCTCTACTTCAAACTGGCAAAATGCGCCTTCCACATTCCTTCTATTGATCACCTGGGGGTAATCCTTGAAAAGGGGATGACACGTATGGATCCAGCAAAGGTGGCAGGCGTTCGCGACTGGCCTGTACCAACAAAAGTCAGGGACGTACGCAGTTTTTTGGGTTTCTGCAACTTTTACCGTCCTTTTATCCGAGGCTTTGCCAATATCGCCCGACCACTGAATACGCTGACAAGGAAAGACATAGATTGGCACTGGGCCGCAGACCAACAAAACGCGTTTCAAACACTTAAAGATCGCATCACGAGCAACCCGATCCTCGCTCACCCAAACCCTGAAGTCCAATACGACCTTGAAGTAGATGCATCAGGGTTTGCTGTGGGGGCAGTACTAACGCAAAAAGGTCATGACGGCAAAAAGCACCCAGTAGCATTCTATTCAGCAACACTTAACGAAGCAGAACGCAATTACGACATATACAATCTCGAGCTACTCGCCATCGTAAAAGCACTGCGAAACTGGAGATATCTATTGGTGGGATCGCCACACAAGGTCAGGGTGTTTTCGGATCACATGAACCTTCAGTACTGGCGAGACCCACAGAAGATCAGTCGAAGAGTAGCAAGAGAAGTGCTAGAACTAGAAGAATACAACATTGAGATACACCATCTCAAAGGAAGAGCTAACGGACGAGCAGATGCGCTATCAAGAAGACCAGACTACGACACAGGAGAAAAGGACAACGACCAAGTCACCGTCCTCCCGAACCACATGTTCGTACGAGCAACTACCGAAAGCGTGTCACCAATGATCAAACAACACGCAAAACAAATCAATTTGTGGACTAACCCCCACGAACTCAAGAAAATCGACGGTATATGGCTCAAGAATGGAAAAGTCGTCGTCACGAGTCGCAAGAAGGATGATCTGAGGGAGATCATCAAACAACATCACGATACGCTAACAGCCGGTCACCCAGGAATCAACAAAACATTCGAGCTACTGGCTCGATATTACTGGTGGCCTCAAATGAAGAAAGACGTCGCCGACTACGTAACGGGATGTGCTGAATGTCAAAGGCACAAAGTCAATACCCGGCCGACAAAGGCACCACTTGCTCCCATATACCCACGTCCAGAGGCCACTCCCTTCGAAGTCATCGCAGTGGACTTTATAACTAAGTTACCTCCATCAGATGGGTACGATTCAATACTTACCATCATGGATCATGACTGCTCGAAGGCCTCAATATTCATTCCTTGCCAAGAATCGATGTCAGGCGAAGACACCGCAAAACTCTACGCCCAGAAAGTACTTCCACGATTTGGCCTACCTAGCAAAATTATCAGCGACCGAGACCCTCGATTCGCAGCCAAATTCATGAGAGAATTGTGCCGAGTCCTCCAAATCCAGCAAAACATATCAACCGCTTATCACCCAAGGACGGACGGACAATCAGAACGTTCCAATCAGTGGCTGGAACAATACTTACGACTGTGGACTAACGAGAAACAGAACAATTGGGCTGCGCAATTGCCTCTTGCAGAATTCACCCACAATAACATGATAAGCAGCACTACGAAACAAACCCCGTTCTTCACGCTGATGGGGTATCATCCTAGAGATAAATGGGCGCCAGGGACAATCAGTCTCCCCAGTGTCTCTACAAGGATAGAACAATTGAAAGAAGCTCGTCGGAGCGCGCAGGAAAATATGATCAAAGCCCAAAAGTCATGGGTCAAGCACAAGGACACCCCTAGATACGCACTGGGGGACCAAGTATGGTTAGATGGGCGCAATCTACGAACCAATCAACCGACGCCCAAGCTTGCACCCAGAAGACAGGGGCCATTTGAAGTAGTGCAGGTGATGTCCCCTGTGAATTACCGGCTCAAGTTGCCTCCGCAATGGAAAATACATGACGTATTTCACACAGACTTGCTTACGCCTTACAAAGAAACACTCATGCACGGCGCAAACTATCTACGCCCACCACCAGAATTGGTCGAGGGCGTGGAAGAATACGAGGTCGAAAAGGTCCTAGACTCCAGGAGGTCAGGGCGAGGACGCAAACTTCAGTATCTCATCAAATGGAAGGGATACGCGGACTCGGAAAACCAGTGGGTCCCGTGGAACGACGTCCACGCGGAGGAAGAGATAAGGAAGTTCTCACGATTAAACCCGAAGGCTGAAACTCACATAAAAACAGCCTTGACAAGATCGTTCAACTCATCACCCACCAAACCTCCTCATAACATGACCAATGTGCCTCTCTCCATTATCTCCCTTGACGAGATCACCTTCCCCCATGTCAACACCCTCGACACCTATGACAACAACAACAACGTCGATGACCCCTTCTGCTCAGCCGTGGCAGAAGTCCGAGCAGTCGCCGCACAAGACCGAGACGAGCGAGAACAACAAGAGCGCGACCTCGCTGAAGCGCGGCGGCGATTCCCTACACCAGCCAGTGGACGAGTGGAAGAAGATGAGGGAGGACTACTCCCTCTTGAAGGAGGTAATGACGTCATGGAGACAGGATCAGGTAGTGAAGAGGACGGCAGCGGAGAGGAGGATGAGGATTCAGTTGCTGATGAGAGAAGCGTCCACCAGCCCTCCACGGCAAACACCTCCACCACCGCCGTCGACTACATCAGCGACGACGACAGCGACGACGAAAGCAACGACTCCTACCATGACGCCAACGTCATCTGTACACGGTGCGAAAATCCCATCGCTTACTGCCACTGTACTCCCGCACCTGTACCTTTCCAAGTCCGCGTCCTTACCAGCGAAGCCCACGATGAGTCGATCCGACCATCTCCAGTTGCTGTTGTCTACGGACCAACGGCCGAGCAAGGGTACGAGGCGTGCGGCCTCCCGTCATACGCAGAAGCCCGAGACCCCTCACCGATCAACACGCGCGGAGCGTATGGCCCGAGGGGCCCTCTCCGTCCCATATCGCCTACTCCCGGCGGATTCATCCTCAACAACGGGATGAATTGGGTGCCGATGGTAATCGAGCACGAAGGGCGTCGCATCCCCGCAAAGTATGTGCGGGTTCAGATGCTTGATAACCCTGAGGTGTTCGGGACGATGGGCAGGTATTCGCCAATATACCGTGCCGACATCCACGCGGAACCGTGCAGGGATATGGGCCCAGCAGCTGAGTACAACCGAGCCCAACTACAGTACTTCCGCGCTGACTTCCGTGGGAGGCGACAGGTAGACGAGGCTCTCGCTAGGCTGGGAGACATATCTCTCCAGGCCGAAGTGAGGCGCTACCGTGCATCCATGGAAGTCATCGCAGAACTCGAAGCGGCTATCAAGAAACTCGAGGACGACATCTACGTCCACAGTGATCGGGCGCGACACTCAGCTGCTCGGTTAGGGCGTGCACATGCCCTCAGGAGGGTACGCGATGAACATGAGACGGACGTGGGGCTAACCACTGTGACTAATTGGGTCGTTGAGCGTGGGCGCTCACCCTTGTAAAGGGGGTGATGTTACATCCCGGGTCATGGTACGTATCTGACCTAACCCATAAGTCATGGGACGTAGAGGCACGTGCTTGTATGATGACGTGGGTCGCTTTACTTCTTACGATGTGGATTACTGTTACTATTACGATACGATGACTGAGAGCTTACTGTACGATTAGTAGTTGTGGCGCTTGGCTTAGTGGACGATTACCCAGCAGTAGTAGTAGTGGCTGTATCGCTGACGAAGGCGTACAGTCAAGAATCGGTTATAAGGTAGCTGACGACTGATGTAGTCGGCAGCTTGACTCTCTTGTGTTCTCAACCAATCTAGTTGGGGTTCTCTCTCCCGCCTCTGTCCGCGCTCCCTTAGGAAGGCTCTTTCAGGAGTCCTTGATCAAGTCACACCTTCGTGTGTTGACACGCCTCGCTAAGTCACGTTATTCGCCATCGCGTGTCGGGTCTAAGTCAGACTACAAACGTAACACTAATGGACTACAGCGGATCATGGATCAAGAGGTTTCGGTTAGTCGAGGTGCGACCATTATTCCCTGGGTGTTCGAACGTGGACGTTCTGCCTGAAAAAGGGGTAATGTCATGGTTTGACATTGTTCGGACTACTTATCATCACTTTTACGAGATCTCGGAGTTCGGGATGCTTACTATATGGTTATGACTACGATAGTAAGCCTCAATTAGTCATGGACACTGACGCGTCGCCAGTACTTGGGTTTGCCGGTGTTTCAGGTATTATTAGAACGTATTATGACTCATTACAAGTACAGCGGTATTAGGATTTGGATTCGAAGCTGCGCTTTAAAGCCAGCGAGTAACTGTATATAAACTGTATCGTCAAGACCAAGGCTCTTCAGCTTGGTCTTCTTGAATCATCACTGTCGTCTCTTTCTCTTCTCGTCTTCTATTCGCGTTGTTCCAATCAGTCGATTGAAGCTTATCCCTCGGGATACCCTAGTGTCTACCAAACGACCTAGTGGCTGTGCAACTCAGCTAAGTTGCCCGTGTTTGTCAAGATTCATCCATACACTCGAGTATCACGTCACAGATCAGTTCAAGTCGAACAAGCGTTTGGTGATAACGCTACATTGTTGGTGGAGTCGTACGTGGTGAGCTCGTTGATGGAAGGGAAGTCAAGGTTGATGATGGTGAGTGGGACATGGGACATGTTGAGAGGGAACTTGGGAGATGGGTTTTGTGACGGTGCTGTTGAGACTGCTTTTATGTGAGTCTCAGCGGTTGGATTGGCTTGTTTGTACTTCCTTATCTCCTCATCCGCGTGTACGTCGTCCCACGGGACCCACTGGTTATCCGAGTCGGCGTAACCTTTCCACTTGATCAGGTATTGCAGTTTACGCCCCCTTCCGCGCCTTCTCGAGTCTAGTACTTTTTCGACCTCGTATTCTTCCACGTCTCCTACCAATTCCGGTGGTGGGCGCTGGTAGTTTACGCTGTGAGTCTTCGTTTCTTTGTAAGGGGTCAGGAGGTCTGTGTGGAAAACATCATGGATGCTCCACTGCGTGGGAAGCTCGAGTCGATAGTTCACGGGAGACATCACCTGAGTGATCTGGAATGGTCCATGTCTCCTGGGCGCAAGCTTCGTGGTTGGCTGGTTGGTACGCAAGTGGCGTCCTTCAAGCCAGACTCTGTCCCCTATTTGGTATTTGGGGGTGTCACGATGCTTGATCCATGACTGTTGCGCGCACCGCATGTGATTTTGCGCCTGTTCTCTTATCTCCTTCAATTGTTCTAGTCGCTTGTTGACCCTTGGTATTGGCGATTTCTTATCTGTCCAGTTAGTAATAGGGTGATAGCCCATTAGTAACCTGAACGGTGTTTCTCGTGTTGACTCATTGGCCCAATTGTTGTGCGTGAACTCCGCAAGCGCTAGATAGTCCACCCAGTTGTTTTGTCTCTCGTTGGCCCAAAGCCTGAGGTACTGCTCCAACCATTGGTTGGTTCGTTCCGATTGTCCATCCGTTCGTGGATGGTAGGCCGTCGAGATGTTTTGCTGTATTCCTAGGACTCGACATAGTTCTCTTGTGAATTTTGATGCGAATCTAGGGTCCCTGTCACTGATAATCTTTGAGGGTAGTCCAAACCTTGCTACGACATGTTTGGCGTATAACATGGCGGTTTCCTCCCCCGAGATTTCCTCTTTGCATGGTATGAAGATCGCTACCTTTGAGCAGTCATGGTCGGTGACTGTGAGTATTGAGTCGTATCCTCTCGATACTGGTAGTTTAGTGATGAAGTCTAGCGCTACCACCTCAAATGGTAACGCCTCTGGTTGTGGAAATATAGGTTGCAACGGTGCTTTTGTTCTTTGTGTGTTTACCTTGCATCGTTGGCATTCTGCACATCCTCTGACGTACTCTGCTATGTCTTGTTTCATTGTTGGCCACCAGTAGTGGTGCTCCACCAGTTGCGTTGTTCGGTTGATTCCTGGATGACCATGAATAGGAGGGTCATGGTGTGTGGAGATTACTTCTCTGATTTCCTCCATTGGTCCTGTTATGACAAGCTGCTGTCCGTGGTACCACCAGAGTCCGTCTGCTTTTGTTAGTTTGTGGGGGTCGACCCACTTGCGTATCCTTTGTTTGTCTTGTTGTGGGGTGGTCGTAGTCGTTCGTACGAACATTTCTCCCGGTAGTACGACAACACCTTCGTTATCCTTCTCTCCTTGGTCGTAGTCGGACCTTCGAGATAGAGCATCGGCTCGTCCGTTGGTCGCGCCTTTGACATGGTGTATCTCGAAGTTGTATTCTGCTAGTTCGAGCACTTCTCTGGCGATTCGTCTGCTGATCTTCTGGGGATCCCGCCAGTATTTGAGGTTAAGATGGTCCGAGAAGATGCGTACTTTATGTGGCGAGCCAGCCAACAAATGTCGCCAGTTTCGTAATGCTTTTACGATGGCTAACAACTCTAGGTTGTAGATGTCATAGTTGCGTTCAGCGGCGTTGAGTGTGGCCGAGTAGTAGCCCACAGGATGTCGTTTTCCGTCTTGTTTCTTTTGCAGTAGTACTGCTCCGACCGCAAATCCTGACACGTCTACTTCTAGGTCAAATTGTTGGGTTTGGTCCGCATGCGCTAATATGGGTTCTGTGGTAACTTGTCGCTTGAGCGTGTCGAACGCTTCTTGGTGTCTTGTTTCCCATTGCCATGGTTCGTCTTTTCGTGTAAGCTCGTTGAGCGGTTTGGCGATGTTGGCAAATCCTCTGATAAACTGCCGATAAAAGTTGCAAAATCCAAGGAATGATCGTACGTCCTTTACTGATGTGGGTGTTTGCCAATCGCGAACGCCCGAAATTTTGACGGGGTCCATACATGTTACCCCCTCTTCAAGGATTACCCCCAGGTAATCAATACTGGGAGCATTGAAGACACATTTCTCGGGTTTGAAGAATAGATCGTTCTTCTGTGCTATGGCAAGCACGTCGCGAACTGCGTCTTGGTGTTTTTCGATCGCCTGTGGTTGCCTTTTGGTTGCTATGGCAATGTCGTCCATGTATACTCTGATTGTTGTCCCGGTCGCTTCATGCTTCGCGATTACTGGTTGATATATGTTGTTCATGAAGCTTTGGAATGTGGCAGGTGAGTTACACAAGCCAAAGTACATGACCGTCGGTTCGAATAGACCTCGTCGTGTTTTGAACGCGGCCTTAGGTTCGTCTCCTTCTTTGATCCTGATATTGTTGTATCCTTGTCGGACGTCCAGTTTGCTGAATATCTGTGCTCCCCCAAGATCCCTGGTTAGATCATCGATGAGGGGAAGTGGATATTGGTTTCGTATGGTCCATTTGTTGATCTTCCGGTAGTCCTGTACGGGTCGTAGCTTTCCGTCCTTCTTTTTGATAAAAAAGAATGATGATGCGTACGGGGACTTTGAGGGACGGATATATCCCTTTTCTAGTTGTTCGTCAATAAACTCGTCCAGTGCTGCGTCTTCTACCCTTGTCATTGGGTATACTTTGCAGTCGATGACGTCTGGCGCTCCCTTCTTGAGTTCAATTGCATGGTCGCAACTTCGTCTTGGTGGGAATCGCTTTGCCTCTTCCTCGCTGAATACTCGTGCGAATTGTTGGTATTCTTTTGGTATTTCGACGTTTTGTGTATATTGCTTGGCATCTATCGCAAGCTCGACCGCTGATCGTCGTCCATATACCTGTTCCTCTAGCTTTGTTATGATTTGTTCCTTTGCTTCTGTAGTGAACATGTGCGACGTCCTGACATCGCCTTCTTCTTCCTTGAGTAGTCTCGCCAGTACTGCTCTCTTGTCTGTTGGATTGACTGATCGGAGTACTATGGGGAGTTGTTTCTTGTCTATGGTGGCGTGTCGCCAGCTGAACCTTGGTTCGTAGGTGGCGAGCCATGGGTATCCTAGTAGTATATCTTCCTTGCCGATGTCGGTGATTAGGAAGCGCATTTCTCTTTGTGTTCCTCCTGTCTCCACGTTAAGCGTGAGGTAGTGTGTGATCTGCCCCGCTTTATTAGTGGTATCGTCGATGTTATAGATGTTTTTGGGCTTATCTAAGGCCCGTTTTCCCAACCCCATCCTTTTGACGAATTGTGGATGGATGAAGTTGTCGGTGGCTCCTGAGTCCACCAACACTTTGATATCGGCCATATTGTAACTTGCACGAATGGACACTGGTACTCGCATAGATCGGTAGCGCATAATGTACACAGAGTTACAATGTATTGCCCTCACCCAGGCCGCCGGGTTTAGGCGTTTCCAAAATCCTGCCCCATCAACTGCTGTAGGACCAGGTCCTTTACTTCTTCATCTTCTCCTGCGACTCCTTGCAGCCATTCCGCCGCTTTCTCTTCTTTGGTTGTTGCCGTTTCGGCTGCGCGTGTCTGCGCATCTCGGCGTCTTCTTGGTTGTCTACAGTCACGGCTAATGTGACCCATCTTCTGGCAGTTGTAACACTGCGTTTGGCTGTGGTCCCGTTTGAACTGTCTCTGGATGAATCCTCCTCAGGGTGGAAATGGTGGTTGCGGAGGCCTAGCGTTCCTGGGGTGGTTTGCTACAATGTCTTCTGCCCCTGCTAGTCGTCCTTGTACGCGATCTGCAGATGTGTCCATTCGGTCGTCGTTCTGAAGTGGTGCTAGCAACTTAGCTAGTGCTCCTCCTGTCGCTCACCCTGGTTTGAAGGTGTCTAGATTCCCCCTGACCGTCTGCATGTGAATCCATTTTTGTTGCCTCTTTAGGGTGGATTCTCTCCATTCTTCGTAATTTCGGGGATCGTCGTGCTGATACATTGTTTCGTATAGCGCACGTGGTAGTCCCTTTGTGAAGTACTTGAGTGTTTGTTCGGCATTGATGTTATATCCTGCGTGTCGAACAAGTTGTTCGAATTGTGCGATATAATCGTCGATTTTTCCATCCTTCATGTGGATACCGGCGTCGAGCTGGGCTTGTGCTCGTTCTTTGCTGAGGACGTCGCCGAATTGTCTCTGGAAGGCGTGGAGTAGATTCTCCCACAGCCTATTATCGAATTGGTTGGTGCCCGTGGCGACTTCGTTAACGAGCCATCGGCTTGCCGACATGACCCATTGGTTAACCGCGTTTCCCTGTATGTATGTGAGAAACAACATAGCTTTTTGATATTTGTTCAGCATAGCTGAATGGTTTGCGTTGACTCCTGCATAGACCTCCCATTGGAGGATAAATGCCTCGGCTTGTGACCTGCTTCCTGTGAATGTCGGTGGTGGGTTACCAATGAACTTGTCATTTCCCCCTTGGTGTGCGTTGTGGGCTATTGCGGGCCCTCCTGGAGGTGGTCCTCCTCCTCCACCTGGCGGTCCGTTGTCCCGTGGTCGCAAAGGTGGGAATGGCCTGTTTTCGGGTGATGGTACCCTGTTACGGTTGAGCCGAAACTCGTAGAACATTTCTGTTCCTTCAGGGATACTTGGTGCGTCGGGGACATCTGGTCCCATAGCTCGGTTGACAGCTTCCATGTCCTCGGGTTGTATTTGTTGAACGTGACCTGTCTGTTCGTTTATGACAAGTCGGGGTGGCGAGACTTCTGTTTGAGTAGCCATGTAGCTGTATGGTATCCCTCTGATTGGTTCGGGGATGTGTAACTCAGCTGTTCGCGCGGCTAGTGCGTCTACCTCTGGTGATTGCACTGCGATTTCCTCGGGTTCTGCTATTTCACTTCGTGGGGTTGGTGATCTTTCGCTGGTACGGCTCGATGCTGCTGGTGTTACTGATCGTAGTTGGAATTCGGTCCTTGGTGGTTCCGAATCAAGATTATTGTCCTGTTGGCCGTCTATGGGCCCTTGTTGGTCGATTGGTCGTGCGTCGGTCAGCGGTATGTTAATGTGCAAGTCGTTGGCCACTGGTCGTGTTGCTTCGAAATAGCTGTTGGTGTTGCTCCACCTAAGCTCGACCCAGCAACAGCGTTCCCTGTTGAATACTATGGGATGGTATTGCTGTGCGGTAGCTGCTTCTGCGTAGTATCCTGTGTTGTTTTCGTCGGATCTTCTTGTGTCCGGTATGTGTCGCCACCTCACTCGTCCAATGAGGTAACGGGTAGGTGCGTTTCGTTCCCTCGAGTCGATGCGATAGGGGACAAAGTCCCAACCGTCTTTGGTATTGATAGTTGCCACGGCGTTCGATTCAGTAGAGCTTGGATTTAATGTTACGTGCGAGCAGCACGTGAGCCTGACTTAGGCGACTAAGGGATGAACGCGGTGACTTAGCGAATTCCTAACTCTAGCGCGAAGGCAGAGTATCGTCTCAACGCTCGAAGGCGGAGTTCTTGCTTTGTCATGTAGACACGAATCGCGACCCCGAAGGATGAGAGAGAGAGAGAGAGAGAGAGAACACGGCTTCAGATAACAAGTTGAGAATGATACAAGAAATCCAAGCTATCGACCACAACAGTCGATAGCTTCCTTATAACCTATTCGTGCGATCCACCTTCGTCAGCGAGAACGCCACTACTACTAATCTGCTGGGTAATCGTCCACGGAGATACAGTCAGCATATCGTAAGTCGTCAGTCAGTCATCAGTCATCGTACAGTCAGCCATCAGTCATCGTATAGTAATCCGTCAGTCATCCATCCGTATAGTACAGTAAGTGTCCCCTTGATCACGCCCCCTTGGTTATCGGTTAGGTCAGATACCTACTATGACCCGGGACGTTACATCCGGCACCAATGGGAGAGTGACCAGTACACTGCTGGGATGCAGCAGCTTGAGGATGTGGTAAGCTATTCAATTTTGGATGGGCCGAACCTACTTTAAACCCTGTTTAGTTTGACAGCTATTATATTACACCCACACAATCTGCCATGACAATCAAGGACTCTGCAGGTACGTTTTGTCTGCTTACTTGCCGTATTCACTGCTGACATCAAAACAGATGGCCCTTCCATGTTGAAACCTTTGTTTCACTATGGTGGCACATTTCTGCTCAGTGCCATTCAAGCCATTCAACAGCAGGGTGGTACTTTCAAGGGTCCTCATGACAAGCTCAAACAATACCTTGAAGCTGGAGTTGAGGCCACGAACAACATCATTGGTTGGTGGGGGGTGAGTCCCATCTATTTGGTTGTGCATACATGATGTCTAATGGATCCCTCATGTTACAATCTACTGTTACTGATCGAGCAGGTAAGCGAGATGACGAGTTGCTCTCAAAACTTACCAAGGAACTGTGGTGGATTACTCATGTCTTACTGTATGATTACTGAGAATTACTGATTGTATTAGTGTACGTTACCAAGCAGTAGTAGTAGTGGCTGTGTTGCTGACGAAGGCGTACAGTCAAGTCTAGTTAAAAGGCAGCTGTCGACTGATGTGGTCGACAGCTTGACACTTTTGTACACTTCGGAATCTCTAGCAGTCTCATCTCTTCTACTTGGTCTGTAACAGATGTCCAAGACTGTTCAGAATGCTTAGGGAGGCACTTGCACGTGTCCTCATATTAGGTCTCGCCTTTGAGCGTAGACTCGCTGTCGCTGAGTCATCTCACTCATTACTAAAGCCATCACGTATCACTCAGCCTAAGTCAGGCTCCAGCCTCGTGAGGCATTACACCTCAGCTCAATACCTGATACCCCACATTGAAACAAATTGCCAGAGACTACCTTGCGATCCAAGGTTCAGCCACACCATCTGAGCGGGCCTTCAGCGGTGGAGGTCTCACGGGCTGCACACGAAGGAACCAGTTGCAGCCAGCCATCTTTGAGAGCCTCCAATTACTCAAGAGTGCTTATTGGAATGGGCACATCTCAGCAGGCAGGCAGGCAGGACTTCATACAGAGCCATCCTTCAGCAGTGATGAGGAGATAGAGAATTAGAACTAGTAATTCTGAACACAATACATAGTTTGTACATAGCACTAGACAGCGTTATCAAACACTTTTCAAAGTTTCACCACAAAAGCTTATCTTTTGTGGTACATTACCCAGAAATTATACGCTTTTTTGGTGATTACATAATCAAGTACTGCTTAATATTTGCGTTCACGTTCAGTTCACATTCAGCCTCTCCCTGAACTGAACTGGACCCTTTTAAACCTGAACCGAGGGTTTGGTTTGGGGTTCAGGAAAATACCTGAACTGAACCGATGGTCCGGTTTAGGGTTCAGGAAAAAAGGCTCTGAACCGGACTGAACCAAACTGTTACATCACTAGTTATGATACAATGTGTACTAGGCAGAGTAAGCATGATGACAAGTGTAACGGTTGGAACGGTTGGAACAGTAAGCGGGATGACGAGTCGCTCCCGAATACTTACTCAGTGCTGATAAAGGACTTACTCATGTACTATACGATGACTGATGGTGTTACTGTACAATTACACAGCAGATTAGTGATAGTAGTAGTAGTGGCGGTCTCGCTGACGAAGGCAGGCTGCAGCATAAGCGTTATAAGGAAGCTATTGACTGTTGTGGTCGATAGCTTGGATTTCTTGTACTCTTCTCGACTTGTTATTCACTCGCGTTTCCAATCCTCTACTTCGGGTCGATCGACCATTGAGCAAGCAGTACTCTGCCTTTGTGTGTTGAGATGATACTCAGCCTCTGCGCTTGAGACAAGGATTTGCTAAGTCACCGCATTCACCTTATGTTGCCTAAGTCAGGCTCATGTGCAGCTCGCACGTAACAACAAGTCACTCACAATACTTACTAAGGAGATTTCTCATTGATTACTGATTGACACTGTATGATTACTGATATGACTAGTGGACAATTACCAAGCAGTAGTAGTAGTGGTGTTGTCACTGACAAAGGTGCATACCTTGCAGTAGTTATAAGCAGACTGCTGACTGATGTAGTCAGCAGCTTGACATTCTTGTACTCTCAAGTCCAGTTCTTTGGAAATCTTCTGCCTGTGATGCCAGAAGCGTCAAGCCCCACTCTACATTCTTCTTAGGGAGGCACCTTCGAGTGTCCTCATATACCACACCTTGTGAGCATTGGTAGTGTTGCTAAGTCATCTCCATTGTTGCCATTGTGCCATATACTCAAGTCAAGTTTGGCATGTGACTCATGCATTACAATGTCCATTTGATGATAAGTGATGAGTAACAGTGTTCATGATATTGTGTTTTCAGTGACGCCTGATGTGAAACACCTCAGAACTCTCCAGTATCACCACATGTGATGCTGATAAGAGTTGTGCTCTCCAATTAGGAGTTACCCTAATACAGTAATTATATGTACATATACTGCTGTAATGTTGTAACTGCTATAGATAAGATATGTATGTACTTATTATGTTTCAACAGGAAGAAGTCCACATGCTTGAAGAAATTATCACAAAAACTGTACCCAACATGTATGTGTGTGCAAATTAAGTACATTTGAAGTCTGATGACTCTGCAGACAAACATTTTTGTTTAATATATTGTATAGGATGGACAGCAACATGCTGTGCACATCACCAAGACCATGAGTAGACAGCACACAACTAGCATTGGTAGAGTCAAAGGGCTTTCAAAGAGATCTATGTCCCCCAATTATATTCATATTTTTTTTAGCTATTTATTTGATAGCTTCTACTCATTGCATTAGATCCAATTAATTTAGATTAAAATATTAAGAAAATATTTTATTATCAAACTATGTACATGTTTGTTAATCTACTGTGCCCCCCCCCTCCCGCTCACGCACACCGAGCTAGATTGCTCACTCAGGTGGCACACCACCCCACTCACCTACCCTCGCCCGCCCGTGTCGCGCGGCCGCGCCACCGCCCCCCTCCCCCGGCTCACGTCGCCTGCCTGGTTGCGCACCAGACCGTGCTCGGTTCCACCCCCCCTCTTGACACGCATGCGGGGCCGCGTCGTCCCCGTCTCTGGCTTTCCTCCCTGGCGCGCACCCAAAGAGGGTCGCGCGGGAGAGGTGGGAGGTGGCGCTTCCTGAGCAGGAGGGAGGGGGACGGGGGGTAGACGGGGTGGCGGTGTGCGTACACAACCTGGGGGAGGAAGGGTGCACCGCCGCCCTGGGGCGTGAGCGGGAACACGCGGGGTGCTCCCCTTGTACACCCCCCCACCCCCACCCCCACCCCGTTTGCGCGTTAAAGGGGGAGGTGCGGGTGCCCTGTCGTGCGCGACGCGTTCGCGTACCCTTGTTGTTTGTTAGCGGTGGGTGGAGGCGGGGGACAAGGGGGCGGGGGCGTACCTTGCCCATGCCATCTTGCGCGTAAGGGGAGGTGGGGACCTCAAGAGGGGAGGGGAGACCCTCACCGCACGCCCCCCCGTTCGCACGTGGACGTGGTGGGCGCAAGAGGGGGGCTTATCCCCGCCCGTCCCGCGTCCCGCGTGTGCGTGTCCTGTTCGCGTGTAGTCAAAGGCGGTGGAGGGGGGAACTGGGGGGCGTACCTTTCTGGCGCTCTTCTGTGTTCCCGTGGCGGTGGGGGCACAAATGGGGGGCGCGACGGGGGGCGCAAACGGGGGTGGGCAAACGATGGTACGCGCCACACGAAAAGGGAGGGAGAGTGAATAAACGAACGCTTAACGCGTTGTTTGCCCTTGTTTGTCATCTATTTACATCGCACAAATATAGAGAATAAAAATAAAAATAAAGTTCAAAATCGGAGACCGAATTAAGACCAAGGTTCGGATCACGTGATGTGTTAAGGGAGGGGGGCAGCTGGGCCAGTTAGCAAATGAAGACAGAAAAAAAGCCGAATAATGGCACATTTCTCTGAAAAGGCTCCGCTGGCATATCCACACAGGGCGTGGATGCGGGCGAAACACGCGCGTATCATTTCAGTCGCGAGCTGTAACTAAAAGACACGCTTGTGATAGGTACATAAGTACGGTACTGAACACGTTTCGTCATATTTCATATGGTGTGCCCAACCCGGCTTTGATGGTACAAATCCAAGTATCGTTCGTAGCCAGTGCTCTCAGCAATGCGGTATGAACGGAAAGTCAAATGAAGAACGGATTTGACATTGTAGGTGAGATAGCCCATGTTTTGCAGTGCATACTTTCACGAATCAAGAGCACCATACCGCGACAATAGCTCTGCGACCCTGCGGTGTCCGTGCACCAATGCCTCTTGTTTTGGGGTCCGCCCGTAGCTGTTACGAACATTCGGGTTTGCGCCATGTTCTAGCAAGAGCTCAGCAATCTCGAGATGTCCGTTCATCGATGCCGTATCTAATGCAGTCCTCTGACTCCTCTGGCGTGCTTCCAAATTGAAGGCGGCATTGTTATCAAGTAAAAACCGGACAACATCAAGATGCCCCCTTCTTGACGCTTGATACAGTGGGGTCGCGCCGGCTCTGCTTCGGGAGTGCACATCTGCACCACGCTCAATCAACAATTTTGCTACCTGAAGTCTCCCACTTTTGGACGCCAAAGCCAAGCGGTCCGTCCAAGGCCATCCCTTTCGTCAACATCCGAACCCTGGTCAAGCAACGAGCGCACGACGTCGGTCTGTCCATTTTCAGATGCAGTGTGCATCAAAGGCGGCTCCTCTGGTCGTGACGGCTCCACAATATTGGGGTGCCGACTTTGTGAGTTGACGGGTGACGCAGTTGGCTCCACTGGTCCACCCAGAGACGCCGTCAGTTGAGAGGGAAAGTGTGCAACCTCAAGTTTCTCATTCAGTTCTCGGATGCCAGGTCCGAAGCATCTTACTGTCGTGACTCGGATGAATATCAGGATCCGCGCCACATTCGCGTAGGAGCTCCATGATGTCAAGATGTTCTTTGAGTGCTGCCAGATGAAAAGGAGCCTGGTCTTTGTTGTCACGAGCGTCGGCAAGTGCGCCACCTTGAACGAGAATTTCTGCTAACTTGACATGCCCCTCTTGCGACGCTGAATGCAAAGGAGTCCAACCATCATTGGAACGAGAGCCCACATCTGCACCATGTTGAATGAGCAGTTCTGCTAACTTGACATGCCCCTCCTGCGACGCTGAATGCAAAGGAGTCCAACCTGACTTGTCACGACAGTCGATATCTGCCCCGCTTTCAATTAAGAGCCGAACGACATCCAGATGCCCACATTGTGCAGCTCTGTGTAGTGGAGAAACCTCATTTTCGTCCTGGGTGTTCACATTCGCCCCACGCTGCAGTAGAAGACGTGACACCGCTATCTCCCCTGCAATGGAAGCCAATCCCAACGGAGTTTCGCCTGAGGTATTTCGCAGGTTGACATCTGCGTTGTGTTCAAATAACAACCGCACAATGTCAATACGTCCTTGCGATGCTCGATGCAGTGGGCTCATGCCGCGCTTGTTCAGGACATTCGCATCCGCGCCTCGCTGAAGAAGTAACAAAGCCGTGTCGATGTCTTCGCTGACGAAAGCGGCCAATAACGGACTCTCGTAATTCCCTCCCCTGGCGTCTACATCCCTTGGATAAGTGGCGATGAGGTGTTCTATGAGGTCGCGGAAACCACAAAGTACGGCGTAATATAATGGAACGGCCTGGGGTCTCTTTGGGTGCGTCGTACGCAGGTCTCCTCTCCAAGGGTCATCTATGTCGTATATCCAGACCCAAGTGGAGAAGTATGGCAGGTTCGGATTAAAAAGGCGTTCCACGGCAACCTGGATGGTCGACGATACATTCTCAAAGTGGCCGTGATCGACCCAATGTTGAGCAGCATAACCAGAGAGAGGAAAGTTCTTGATGCTATCTTTGTCGATGCAGTCATCAAGCTGGAGTAATACACTGAGGGAAGCTTGGGCGAGGATGGTATGCGCCGAGCGGGGAATGATGTGATAGCCAGAAAGATCCTCCCCCGCGGCGGCAAGGCGATCCGAGGTGAGGAATTCCTTTACGGAAAAATGCGAAAATTGGACAACCTTGAAACCGGCCACGTCGACGACGCTGATGAGATTAGAGCATACAGAGAGTACAGCTTCCTCTGCGTCGCCCAGTCGCCAATCGGGGTTAAACTCGGGAAGTGCTCCCGCATCAAACTGAACCGCCAAGATCTCTGCAAGTTCCTCGACGCGAAGTGGTCTGATTGATACCGCCAGACATTGGAAGAGGCGCTGGGCGTACTGTCGCATCCCTTCATCGATTTCCAGCAGCGCGCGTTCGTACGTTCCGTCCAACGTCTTCGGCATGTCATTCAATGCTCTTCGGAGTTGCGCAGGTAAGGTCCGACGCAGGGTTTCCAACTGGCAGAAAACCCATCTGAACCTGTTGGTGGTGGTTATCAAGTGATTGTTTGGAGAAACAATGACAGCAATCACTTACATCCCATCTGCGTTATTTGAGAGCGTATCAATCACCATCTGTTTATCCTGTTTTCTCCATCTTTTCATCATCTGATCCGATTGCACGACCGCGTTGATATATGAGGAGATATCTGCTTTTTGTCCACCTTCGTCGTGAAGGGACATGCAGAATGGTTCCAAGGGTTCAAGAGCGTTTCGAATATCGATCTCGGGACGGCTAGAGACACATATGTGTACATTCGGAAGTTTCAGCTTGACAAGATGCCTCAAGAACTCGAGCATCTGTTCACGTGCGGTGGGCATCCCCGAGATATTGGGGCATTCGTCGAGAGCATCGATGATGATGTACGTCGCGGGCTTTCCTGGCACTTTGAGCATTTCCATAAGACATTGCGAAAGTGCGTCCTCTGAAGGTTCTCGTGTGCCTCCAGCGTGATCCGAATATAAACGGGACAAAATTTGATAGCAGGGATCAGACTCCGCGCTGAGCTGAAAAACAAGAGAGGAAAGGAGACCGCGTCGGTGTCGCTTCTCAGACTCCCTGAAATCGAAATAAAAGTAGGCCATCGACGCCAATCCCGCCTTGCACATTCTGTTGATCTCTCGTATAATCGTTGAGCTAGTAGAGGGCGTGAACGGTTATAAACGAAGGTGGTGAGACACAACCTACAGCAAAATACTCTTGCCCGAACCCGCTATGTGACGCAGAAGGAATGAGGATCGTCCTAAGGCTACTGTTGTGAACGTACGTTTTCCATAGACCCACAGAAGGGAACCCTTCGCGTTCCATTCAGCGAAGATGCTTCCTTGGAAGAACCATGTAGCAGTTCCATCGCGATGGATTTGGCATCCGATGTTGTAGTTTTTCGACGGATCTGGAGGGCAGAGCCAATTTTTGGAGTCCTTCTGCAACTGGTCCCCTGCTGTTCGTGTAAGCACTATCGGTCGACAAATGAGAGCATGGATTGACAACGAACGTCTCATCTTGTTTATATCACTCGCCATTTGTTGCATCGTATCTACCATCGTGGTCAGCTCGTGCAACACAGATTTGCAGAAGCGTTAAAAGTATCATACCCAGAGTCTTCCGGATGCCCTCTGTTGACGCTTTCCCATCTATCAAGACAATATCTCAGGTACTCGTCGTTAACCAAGCAAGCTCGCGCACCATTCATGACTACTTTCACATTATTCACAAGTCCATGGACCACTTCCAAGGTCTGCGCGACCGTCATCCGGCCTTCCTCCTGCGTGAGACGGTCAAGCCTCTGCAGCACGGCCTCGATTTCTCTCTCTCCTAGCAACTTCTTTGCGAATTTCTCTACACCATGTTGAGCTGCCATACATTGGGGACGACGATCCACTTACTGAAACGGCCTTGTTTAATTTGCTTGGTGGCGAGGGCAAACACAGAGAGTAACTCGACCATTATCTGTGCAATTATATCCGTCATCGAAGGTGTCAACGGGATATCGGTATAGATCCGAAGTCGTTTGAGGAAGTTCTCGATACATTCAAACAAGTCGACAAGCGCATCATAGCTTGAGCTGACACCGTCGGCTGCCTAAGGTATGCGGATTAGGAAATGTAGGCAGAAAATCTTGCGGAGAATACTATGGGATACGCACTGTGATTAGAACATCCACTCCGACAAATATTGCCTGCGCCGGTTGGAAAGGCACCTGGTAGCCGATTGATGAAAAAGTCAGCAAGATTGACCGGTGCATTAGGCTCATTAAACTCACAGCTTGGCCAAGAACGCCAGAAAGCGTATGGATGACCTGCACTACTGGGCTTAGCCATTTGATCAATTTGCGATTTCCATCCCGATAAGCTTTGAATGCGTTCGCCTTGGCTTCAAGTAGCTTCAGGACATCATCGGGAGAATCGCGGCCTCGAAGCTCGTTGGCCAAAGGGTGTTTGTCGAGCTCTACGCCAACCTGCTCCTGGTAGTCGGCGAGGGCCTTGTTGAGAATCGCTTGAAATGATGCAACAAGCATACTGTGAACAGGAACGGTTTTTTGAAGGGATAAGCTATACTAAGTCGGCCAAAATCGGTGGTGGTTGGGCGATGTAGTTGATGAAGACTCGCAGCAGGCACTAGCGCCAGTCACAGGCGAGGCAGCCTCGTGTCAACCACATTCAAGTGTACGATACCATGATCGATAGGAGTTAAGCCAGCATGTCATGTCATTCATTTTGTCCGTCTGCTCGACAAAGTATCTCTGTCGCATCAAGCTCAAGGTCGACGCGTTACTACATTAGCAGCAATTCTGCTGCCTCGCGGCTGCGGCGGCATGACCACGTCTAGGTACAACAATTCTTCCGAAAGTTTGACACGATATGTTACCAGCGAGCCCGTTGGTGAGGGAGACTGGGTGGGAAAGACGGGATGTATCTATCTATGAGCTTGTAAAAGCGTGGGTGAGCAGACACTAGATTATACACTTGTACGGTAAAGCTTTGACCCAGCCGAACTCCCCCTGCTGAGCAGCAACCACGAAAGGAAGAAAAAAGGTAAATAATGGACAAAGGTGATAGCAAGACACCATCCCTAATAACGATCAATAAACTGCTGTACGTCGGGTTGTCTACTGGCTATTCACACAATACGAAGGCGTCAGCGCCAGGCTCACCGCGATAGCTTCCCACGAGAGCTGCCTTCGTCGCTTACACCTTTGTCTTCGTAATCCGATCCCTGCGCCATGAGCTCCGTATGCCCTGCGGAGGCGGGCAGGTAAGGTCCGACGCAGGACTTCCAACTGGCAGAAAACCCATCTGAACCTGTCGCCGGCAATCATTAAGTGATTGTTTCGGGAAACCATGATGGCAATCACTTACATCCCATCTGCGTTATTTGAGAGCGTATCAATCACCGTCTGTTTATCCTGTTTTCTCCATCTTCGCATCCTCTGATCCGATTGCACGACCGCGTCGATGTATGAGGAAATATCTGCTTTTTGTCCACATTCGTCGTGAAGGGACATACAGAACGGCGCCAAGGGTTCAAGAGCGTTTCGAATATCGATCTCGAGGCGGCTAGAGACACATATGTGTACATTCGGAAGTTCCAACTTGACAAGATGCTTCAGGAACTCGAGCACCTGTTCACGTGCGGTGGGCATCCCCGAGATATTGGGGCATTCGTCGAGAGCATCGATGATGATGTACGTCGTGGGCTGTTCTGGCACTTTGAGCATTTCCACAAGACATTGCGAAAGTGCGTCCTCTGAAGGTTCTCGTGTGCCTCCAGCGTGATCCGAATACAAACGGGACAAAATTTGATAGCAGGGATCAGACTCCGCGCTGAGCTGAAAAACAAGAGAGGAAAGGAGACCGCGTCGGTGTCGTTTCTCGGACTCCCTGAAATCGAAATAAAAGTAGGCCATCGACGCCAATCCCGCCTTGCACATGCAGTTGATCTCTCGTATGATCGAGGAGCTAGTAGAGGGCGTGAATGGTTATAAACGAAGGTGGTGAGACACAACCTACAGCAAGATACTCTTGCCCGAACCCGCTACATGACGCAGAAGAAATGAGGATCGTCCCAAGGCTACTGTTGTGAACGTACGCTTTCCATAGAGCCACAAAAGATATCCCTTCGCGTTCCATTCGGCGAAGATGCTTCCTTGGAAGAACCATGTAGCGGTTCCATCGCGATGGATTTGGCATCCGATGTTGTAGTTTTTCGACGGATCTGGAGGGCAGAGCCAATTTTTGGAGTCCTTCTGCAACTGGTCCCCTGCAGTTCGTGTAAGCACTATCGGTCGACAAATGAGAGTATCGATTGATAACGAACGTCTCATCTTGTTTATATCACTCGCCATTTGTTGCATCGTATCTACCATCGTGGTCAGCTCGTGCAACACAGATTTGCAGAAGCGTTAAAAGTATCATACCCAGAGTCTTCCGGATGCCCTCTGTTGACGCTTTCCCATCTATCAAGACAATATCTCAGGTACACGTCGTTAGCCAAGCAGCAGGCTCGCGTACCATTCATGACTACTTTCACATTATTCACAAGTCCATGGACCACTTCCAAGGTCTGCGCGACCGTCATCCGGCCTTCCTCCTGCGTGAGACGGTCAAGCCTCTGCAGCACAGCCTCAATTTCTCTCTCTCCTAGCAGCTTCTTTGCGAATTTCTCTACACCATGTTGAGCTGCCGTACATTGAGGACGACGGTCCACTTACTGAAACGGCCTTGTTTAATTTGCTTGGTGGCGAGGGCAAACACAGAGAGTAACTCGACCATTATCTGTACGGTTATATCCGTCATCGAGGGTGTCAACGGGATATCGGTATAGATCCGAAGTCGTTTAAGGAAGTTCCCGATACATTCAAACAAGTCGACAAGTGCATCGTAGCTTGAGCTGACACCGCCGGCTGCCTAACGTGTGCGAATTAGGAAATATGTAGGCGAAGAATGAAGAATAGCAGGGGACTAATACGCACTGTGATTAGAATATCCACGCCAACAAAGATTGCCTTTGCTGGTTTGAAAGGCACCTGATAGCGATGAAAACGTCAACAGGACTGACCAGCGCATGGGGCTCATGAAACTCACAGCTTCGCCAAGGACGCCAGAAAGCGTATGGATGACCTGCACTACTGGGCTAAGCCAGTTGATCAATTTGCGATTTCCATCCCGATAAGCTTTGAATGCGTTCGCCTTGGCTTCAAGTAGCTTGAGGACATCATCGGGAGAATCGCGGCCTCGGAGCTCGTCGGCAAATGAGTGCTTCTCGAGCTCTACGCCAATCTGCTCCTGGTAGTCGGCGAGGGCTTTGTTGAGTATTGCTTGAAACGATGATGCAGTAGTCATATTGTGAACAGTTCCTTGAAGAAATACGCTGTACCAAGTCGGCCAAAGTGGTGATGGTTGCGCGAGATAGTTGGGGAGAGCTCACAGCAGGGACTTGCGCCGGCTGGGGTGAGGCAACCTCGTGTCAACTACAGTACAGCACAGCCTCTTCCTATGTAGATAAGAAGATAAGAACCATGTTCCTTCAATGCTACCAGTGAGGACATGTCGATTTCGAAGGGTGACTCGGATCCGACAGCGTCTAGATAATTCGGCAGTAGTACCTTCCGAAATTTTGACACGAAATTGTTGCCAGCGAGCTTGTGAGACGCCGAGCTTCAGGCTCAGTAGGAACGACGGAAACAGATGAATCTATCTATGGGCTTGTAAGAGCGCGGGTGAGCAAACACTAGATTATGCAGTTGTATGTATGGTAAAGCTTTGACCCAGCCGAACTACCCCTGCTGAGCAGCAACCACGAAAGAAAGAAAAAAGGGAAATAATAGATACAGGTGACAGCAAGACACCATCCCTAAGAACGATCAATAACCCTGCTGTACGTGGGGTTGTCCACTGGCCATTCACACAATACGAAGGCGTCAGCGCCAGGTTCACCGCGATAGCTTCCCACCTGAGCTGCCTTCGTCGCTGACACCTTTGTCTTCGTAATCTGATCCCTGCGCCATGAGCTCCGTATGCCCCATTTTTTCGAGCTTCTTGTCAAAGTCGCGCTTTCGGTAGCTCTTCACTATGCGTTCGAGGAGCGCACTCGTTGAAACGCCTGGAGTGCGGCGCGTGGGTAAGAATTTGCCTAAGGAAGGTCAGGGTTCAAGTGATGCGAGCGAGGGAAAAGTGAGCAAACCTAAGGACTTGACAAATGCGTATACGTCTTCGTGCCCTGCGCTCAGATATGGTTCCTCGTCATGCGCCACATAATCGATGTTGTACTTCTGTATGAATGCAGCGTCGATGACCCAAGGAGCGTCAGGGACGACCTCGTCCACCCAACGACACTGTCGGACTGATTCGCAGCGTTCTGCGTAGTCCATAACGCACTTGAACTTATATTCTTTGACTTGTTCGTCGTTGTTCACGCCAATGAGGAGGTACACATTCGGGAACGAAAGTTTTGCTGGCGGAACTGCAAGGCGTGGCTGAGACGCTCCTAAGCGTGAGTCCTGGTTCATGACAGAAGAGACTCGTTAGGGCCTACCCAAAGTGGAAAAGATCGTACACGCCTTAGAGTGGAGCGCCCAATTAGTGGCAGAGGTGCAGGAGCAGAACCGAATACGTACCATCTGCGTATATGCGTACAGGCCGGTCGGTCGGGGGTTCATTGATCTTGAACTTGCGGTGACTTTCGCCGTTAATGGCACGGCGCACGAAGGCTCGTATATCCTCCGGAGTAAGTGTGGAAGGAGTAAATGCCTGGCTTGTATCGTGCGCATGATGCGCATTCACGTGTGCAGGTACAATTTCTGCATCAGATGATGACGCAGTGGATGGGGGTGGAATGACATTGACAGCCGCAGGAAGTTCTGGCATATGGGGAGTGGGGGAAGGAAGGGTCGAGGTGACAGCAGAATGTGGCTGGACAGGAGAAGGATGCCCGCGGTCGCGGCCGACCGTGGTACTGCTTTCGATGTCGCCGTCATATGTAGGAGAATCAACCCCGTCATCAGATACGACGTGAGGTGAGAGTGTATGCTTCAAGCGGGATCGGAGAGGGGGGGAGCCAGGGCGTGCGGTTAGGGTTGCCTGACCACGATGTTGAGCGGTGGTGCTTTGGCGTAATGAGGAAGGGGAAGAAATAGCGGGAGAGCCATCGTCAGTAAGAGGGTCATTGTCCTCCTCTGAACTGAAGGTCTGTGAGCGGTGTGGGAGGGGGGGATGGAGAAGTGTAGAAGACGGACGCATCATAAGCTGGCGAGTCGATTTTATGACCAGGAGCTTTGCCAAAAGATCTTTTACTGTGAAGGATTCTCTTATGGTGATTTGTCTCTGAGGGCTCCATTGTTGCGGCGACAGAAAAAAGGTTCGCTGGAAGAGAAATTAACGACAGCGACGACGTATGGACGCAGAGACCCAAGAAACGTGCAAACGTTCACGTTCGCGCCCAGTGGAACCGCAAATTTCCGCCGCAATCACGTCACTCCAAGTTATCTTATCTTATCGACTTATCCTCTAATTTCAGTTAGTTCAGAGAGCTCTCACGTCCACCACCATCACAGAACAGTATGGCCGAGGGTGCGAAATACTTTTCTGCTTTCGTTATGTCGCCAGAAATTCATTTTTACGATAGCCATCCCCAACACCTATGCGATATGCACCCCACCCAATAGCATATACACAGTCGACGACAATGACTCCACAGCGGAGTGTATGCTAGTGGAAAATGGCATTATTATTGCTATAGGAAGTATTGGTACGTTTCCCATCCACGTTAGAGCTGTGCTACTAGCTAACCCTCTGGCTTGGATAATTAAGAGCACATTCGTAGTTTTTGGAGCGCCCGCAACCCCATCGCATCACTGAAAATGTTCCAGACCCCGCCAAATTCGGTCATAGTTCCTGGATTAGCTGGTAGGAATACTTTCCCATGAGACGATCTGTGGCGATCCCGTTTTGCAGATGCTCATGGCCATATTCTTTTGTGGGGCGAATGGAAAAGACTAGTTCTTAATGGTTGTGCGTCTATTGATGGTAGGTTATGACATCAACGCCACTCTCGTCGCATCCGATTTAAATGTGCAGATGTGCTCTTCAATATCAAGCAATATATCCTTTCCCATCCGGATATACTTCATGATCGTGCTCGTTGGATCATCGGCTCAGGTTGGGACCAGACCAACTGGCCGGGTGGGGAGTTTCCCACCGCGGTGCGCATTTATCTCGTTGCGCTTCCAGCTCTCTCTTACTGGCAAGTCCCGTATAGGACGATCTTGACCGCGAGCCTCTTCTGCGCGGGCGCTCTATCGTGCTATCTCGCATTGATGGGCATGCCAATTGGGTCTCCAATACGATTCTTTCAACTTTGAGTGACCTACCCGACATTGTCGAGGGTGGTCTCATCGTGCGCGATGAAGCCGGAAAACCTACTGGTTTGTCAGGCTACCGCTTGTCGTCTTCGCCTTGGATGTCCCATCAGCTTTCGATCAGGCGTGTTCGTCGACAACGCGATGTCTCTCATCCATGAGCCAGCTCCAACCGATGCCGATACACTCGAAAACTTTGAGACAGCGATGCGTGATGCGCTAGCCGTCGGATTAACCACCATTCATGATGCTGACTCGCTGGCGAGTACTATAACATTCTTCCAGCGGCAAGTCCTTATTTCATTGTATGCGTAACCTCGACATGCGCTCACGCCACATAGAATGGCCGATGAGGGCCGTCTTCCGGTAAACCTCATCACTTCTACAATTGTAGGGGCTATCCTCACTCCGTGATAGATTAAAGCCTATCTGATGGGCCATGTCAACTCTGATGACTATCTGAGCTCCCAGATACCCCGCCTTATTGGCTACGGTTCCCACAGACGCCTGACCGTCCGTAGCGTTAAGCTTTACGCTGATGGCGCTCTCGGCTCTTGGGGCGCCGCCCTCAAAACCCCGTATTCTGACAAGCCAGACACGCGAGGACTTCTACTAGTCCCGCCCAAAACATTGCATAAGCAAGCTGAAAAGTTCTATGAGGACGGATTTCAAGTTGTACGCCAAATCCATTCCTGTCATGCCTCGATGCATAATGTGATACATAGAACATTCACGCTATTGGTGACCATGCGAACGAGGTTGTGCTTGACGTCTTCGAGGATATACTCAGGAAGCCGGGCGCAGACGTAAATGTATGGCGTCCACGCATAGAACATGCCCAGATCTTTCAACCGAGGGACTTGGAGCGCATTGGAAGGCTTGGAGGTACTCCAGGCCTTTTATGATCTCCGATGTAATTTGACGTGATCAATGGGCAGTCATTGCCAGCGTACAACCGACTCACGCGTACGTTCCTATTTAGATACCTCCACACCTTCCATTATAACAGTTCATCACACAGGACAAGTGACATGAGTTACGCCGAGTCCCGCTTGGTTTCTCGGCTCCCTCTTGCTTCGCGTTCTCCATTCTGATGCCCCTATTATTTCCAGGGTCCAGACCGTATCCAAAGCGCATATGCTTATAGGACACTCCTCCAGTAGCTGTCACTCCATCGTACCTAGACGAGTGCCTGCTGACTGTAGGGATGTCTATTGTCCTGCAGGGCCTCTCCAATGAACCGTCTGCCACTTGGCTCCGACTTTCCCGTTGAGGGCATCAATCCACTTCTAGGGTTCTATGCGGCCATTGCACGGCTGACTCCCGAGGGAACGTCGCCCCACGGTCCGGGTGGGTGGTGCGTCTCTCCTGCCGAGCATCACTCCAAACACGTGCGAGAACACTACCTCTCCACAGGTATCCCGCGGAGTCCTTGACGCGCGTACAGGCGCTACGTGGCATGACACGGGACGTGGCCTACGCGGGGTTCGCAGAACATACCCGTGGGCAACTCGCGTCCGGGTTCGAGGCGGACTTTGTAGTGCTAGACCGCGACATCATGCAAGTACCCGTCGAGGAGATATTGGGCACCCGCGTGCTCGCTACGGTGATAGATGGCCAAGTCGCGTATGGAAGCCTCTAACTTTGCTCCGGGATGAAGGGGGACAGGGAGTAAGTGTGACCTCATGATGATTGTTGTTTGTATTTGTATGAAGGTTTGCGCTGTCGCATTTACCGGAGTTGAGTCCAATTACTATTCTCTGTCTGCACTTGAAACTATTTTTACGGCATGACCGTGCTACCTTGAGCCTTTCCCAGCCGTCCGCGGTCCTGCCTGACACCCGCAATTGAACGCGTATGTCCCAGTCGAATCAGGTTTGCGTCTCACCATCGGGGAAGCACAAATCAATGCAAAAGGGCCCCCGCACCATTGTACATAAACCTACCGAACTGAGTTATATAGTGGAAGCATGGGGGCATTCGCCAGGCTGCCGGGTCTCGCAACGAGGTGGCAAAATGACGGATAGTTGGCTCATAGGCCCAGTCCAGTATAAGAAGCCTTATTGCGCTTGAGCACGCAGGCGATAAGATAAGGAAGCGTGACGGGACGCCAAAACCTTTTCCCAGAAAAGTACAGTGCTGAAAGTAGTACGGTAACACCTCACCATATCGAGTTCGGTCGGTGTAGTCGGCGCGAAGCCGTTCTCAGGGAGCCTGATGGGCGTAAGCGCGCGCTGTGTTCCGGTGTGGCGTGGCGTACGATACGAAACGCCTATGCAGCAGCCAGCGCAACGTTCATTTTAGGGGGTCCGGAACCAAATCTAGCGCCAAATCCATGGAGAGAGAGGGCGAGAGGTACCGAAATGAAAGTTCGTAAAGTTTCATTTCGCTTGCTGCGCCGCGCCCAAAGTCTTTCCGCCAGCCACCCAATCATGGATAATAACGTAGTAAGCGACCAGAAAAAAAAACGCCGGAGGTTTTTTCTTCTCTTCAAATTGCAATGCAATGCGGTGGCGGAGAGCAGTGGAGGAGGCGCTGATTGTGCGCTGCGCGCCATTGATCCACAGCACTGTACTGTAATTCATTGTGCACAGTATTGAATATTAAAGTGAGATGGCGCGCGCATTTATCACACCGACCCCGACAATAATGGAGCGAGGGACCCGGATTGGCCCAAGGGGAAGGGGGAGGGGAGAGGAAGGGGTGCGAATGAATACACCGAGTTCTTCTTCATTGGGTCGCTGGAACCTTTTACTAGTGTGGCGAGCACAGTGAAACACACAGTGGAAGGGGCATGTGCTCTTGTATTGTCATGTCAGTCAGCACTCCAGCTGAGAGAGGGAGTAGTATGACTGATATGTCAGATATCGCCTTCCAGTCCTCGCTTCAGCTCCGAGTCATGACCGAGTCCTTCTGACGTGAACGCAAAGACAAAAGGAGCTTAATTCAAATTGAACTCCATCAGCAGCTATAACACAAGGGACAACTGAAAAATACGGAAGACGTAGGAAAAATACCATCGCTATCAAGCAGCTAGCCCTTGTTATTTTTTTCGTGTGTTTTTTATAGTGGGGGATTGAAAAAAATTGGGATTGGGAATTCTCAAGTGATATACAGCAAAAAAAAAATTGTGCGAGGGAGATCCGTGAGGGTGGGAGAGAGAGAGAGAGTTGTTTGTAGGGGGATGGGGAAAAATTGGGGGAGGGGAAAAGAGACATTATGTGCGACCGGTATCAGCAAAAATTTTCTTCGAGGAAGAGAGAGAGAGAGAGAAAAGCGTTTCATCATAACTAAAAGAAAAAGTTCGGTTCAGAGCGTTAGTTGGTTCGTTCGTTTCATTTGTTGCTGTTGGTCTAATCGCGACGACGCCACTGTGCGAACTGGGCAAGACGGGCAAGGATGGCATACACCGGGAGAAGGGCATGCATGACGCGAAGCAGAGCGGCCGAGGCAAGAAGAGTGTGAGGAGGAGCACGTATCAGCGCACCCGTACCCGTACCCGCCGCCTCCAACTCCAACTCTGGCTCCGGCGGATCCACGTACAGTCAGCTGCTCTCGGTCTCAGCCTCCGCGGACGTCGAGTCGGTGACCCGCACCCATGTGACACCCGAGTCGGAGGGCGAGTCCGGTGTGCTTTTGCCGTCGTTGCTGCTCTTGCCGTCGCTAGTGTCGCTCTTGTCCGCCGTATCTTCCGCGGCCTCGGACGACGTGGAGTCCGCTGTCGCCGGCGCGGCATTCTCATCGTTGACAGACTCTACTACCGCATCATCCGTCTTGGCCTTCTCCTTCTCCTTCTCTGCCTCCGCCGCCGCTTGTTTCTCCTCCTCCTCCTGTTCCTTTTCCTAAAAAACAAACAAACGATATCCACATCAGCAATGTGAACGACTCCTACAGCCCGAAGGCAGGCGCACCTCCTTTTCCAGCTCGCGCTCCTTGGCTTCGCGCTCCTTCTTGAGCTTTTCACGTAGCTCGCGCTCGGTTATGACCCAAGCTGCAGCGCCATCAGCCGCGGCTTCTGGTCGGGACTTATTTTTGAGAAGGTCTATATGGCGGCATAATTGTCAGCAAGCCGTGACAGTCCGACACGCACCACCACGTCCCGAAGCACTACGTAAAAGATGTATATATCGTAAAAGCTGACCAGCGGGGGATCAAGCCACATCCGGAAAGGAACGGGACACTCACAGCCTTGCAGCGCCGCGACGCTAAAGCCCTCGTCCGGGATCGAGTCTGCGAACTGCTTCGCGAGCTCGGCGAGGCGCGCAGCGCTGAGCGGCGGTGCGGCGTGCGCACATGCGGCGGCGGGTTCTTCGACCGCCGATGAGGCTTCGGAGGTCTCAATCTCGCTCTTGGGGCCCACGCGCGAACTGACGCTTTCACTGCGCCGGCTGCGGCTATGACTGCCCCCTGGGGTTGGAGAAGATAGCGGGGATAGAGATCCGGAGCGCGAGGATGCGGATGACAGGCCCGACAGGGCCTCGGAGAAGAGTGAACTAAGCTGACTCGTCGCAGGAGAGGATGGGGCAGGCATCTCGAGCGGCTCTAATTCGGTTTCCAGCTCGATATTGTTTGCCAGTTCAGCGTCGGAAGACGGGAAGAAGTTGCGGAAGAGGTGCTCAGCCTGGAATTTTGAGGCATTCTTGAATTCGATCCAGACATCCATGCGACCCGGACGGCAGAGCGCAGGGTCAAGTTGGTCAAGATGGTTCGTGGTACTATGACGAAGGATTAGTCTGGTCCTATCAAGTCGTCAGGGTCCACTTACGCAAAGAGAATACGGCCCTCAGCGGCAGCAACACCATCTAGGGCGTTGAGCAGCCCACTGAGAGTGAGGGTATTCACATCTGAGAGATTCTCCTTGTTCCTGCTCCTACGGCTTCGGCTACTGGAGCTACTGGTAGACTCTTCCTCGTTGTCGGACTTGGAGTCGGACTTTTTCTTATCTTTTTCCTTATCCTTGTCCTTGGAGCGGGTGACTGAGCGGGTAAAGGCAGCGTCAAGGTCCTCAAGTAGGACAATGCAGCGCGATGGGACACGGCCCATAAGTGTAGTGAGAGTCGAATCATTTATCCAGGACGATGACAGAGAGACAACGTAGATATCGAGCATGAGCTCACCCGCGAGGGCGTGGATGAGTGACGACTTTCCAGAACCAGGGACACCGTAAAGTAGGTACCCGCGACGGAAAGGGATGCCCCGATCGGCGTACCACTATCATAGATCCATCAGCTTCTGAATCCTAGGAAAGAAAACTGGGCGCAGACCTTTTCGGACTTGAGGAAGTCTTTGGCATCACTCACAAGCATCTCCTTTACGCCCCGGTTGAGTACAATGGAGGAGAGTGGGCGCTTATGTCTAGAGTCGGTATAGCGCCACGAGCCATAGGAATCGGCAAAATATATTTGGATGCGGTGGACGGCTTCAGCTTCATACTCTTTTTTCGCCTGGAGGACGAGCTGCTTGAGGATCGAATTGTTGCGAGCGACGACACTGCGGCAATCGAGTCAACGGAGATTGGGGGGAGCCACGTGTTTGGCGCGTACCTAATTGACAGCATTTCGTATCCGTTGCTTTTCCTCCCACGTCTTACCCGCAGCCAGTGTCCGTGGTAATAAATGGTGTGTGTCGTGTCTGATGTTGGCTGGAAAACCACCCGCATCCGTGTCTTTCCTGAAACCTCCTCGTCTGTACGTTCCTCCTCTGTGAAGGCATTGTCCGATTCGCGGTACCCGTAGAAGCCTGGGGACGAGGAATTGGTTGTCGTCTCGAACTCACGCGAGCGCTGCCACTCGGGCCGACGGGACAGCCACAGCATTAGCCACTCGTAAGGGTAATCTTCCTCCGAGAAGTGCGCGGTTAGGAAGAACGCTGGTGGCGGTGCACGTTAACGAAATTCATCACGTCATATGAAAGATAATTTTGGGGTGATGACTCACAATTGACAAACGACGACCTGCGAACAGACAGACGGTGAGCAACGAATGATAGTAGTGGGCAGTGATAACTTGCCATGCTGAGCTGGACATTCGTCTCGCCGTCTCGACAGTTCCGCCGAGGACGACGAGCTTCATACCGTCGACGACAGAGTTGCCCGCGACATTGCCAACGAGAGGTTGTACGAGACTCTTAAGGGCATCCATTCGTTATAAGAAAAAGAGTAAAGATGTGGTGGAGGAGGGAGGGAGGAGGAAGAGGAGGGATATAAAAGGGAGGTCTTATATGGGGGACCAGGAAGGGATATTAGTATTAGGAATGGCAGTGTAACCCCAACCAGATGAGTCGGAAAGAGTCAAGGGTTCACGAGGTCAGCAAGTCGCCCTTATAACCCCCCTGGCGCTAACCGGCGCTTGTCTGGTACCTCACTAGGCTAACGCCGCACTATAGAGTATCGTACAGCTCCCCGTTTTTACCCCCCTCCCAAGTATAGTCCCTCAACAGCAACATTCGCCTGCCAAATTCCCAGGCGCCGAATGAGCCTCAACATGGCCGGCGCCGGCACGACGAGCAAGAGGGATATGGGAACGACGATGATGACAAGTAAGGAGAGCAGTATCGTAATTCCCGGTTTGATTACGAGGAAATAGAACAGGGCTTGATATGAGGTCGGGTCCGTGAACTGGGAACAAGTCATCATGCGTCAGAACATGCCCACGTGTTGGCGCCATGGCGCTGGAGTACGGTGCTGCTTCTCACCATTGAAAACGAATTGCGATAGAATGAGCGCTCGTCTCGGATTCCCTGCCCTGCCTCGACCTCTTCCGGTGTCGGCATGCGCAGGCGTGTGAAGATGGGGAATTCGTAGTCGTGGAGCGAATACGCCAGAGGACCATGAAACGTGCTCTGCAAAGCGATCTGCAAACCGAATACATGTAGCCGTGCATCAGGAAGAAGACGCGTTGCATCATTGCTCACCTCACCACGTGCGAGCAGTCTTGCGCCCAGAAGGTCAAAAAAGCATAACACGGCGCCGAGTGGGAGCGCCACGAGCAGAATGGTTCCCAGCTGTTCCATGGCGGATCGATCACGGGCTGCGGAGAGTGAACAAGATTACGCACCAGGGTAAACACGAACAGGTAGATCCACGCGAGGAGGGCATAGAAAAAGTTGAAGGCGAGGAGGTGCAGGAGTGAGGACCAATAGGCCCTTCGACCGATCGGGCGAAAGTAGTGTCGCCAGCGGGAGCGCCAGCCTCGTGCTCTTCGCCTCGTGATTGCAGGCACGGTTTCGAGGTGATTGTCGGGCAGTGCGGTGTGTAAGGGAGGACCATCCCCCGACTCCTCGGCATCTTCTTCGACTTCCGAGTCTAGATCCATGCGAAAGGCGGAAACGACGGTTTGCGCGAGGCTCGGGGAGACGCTAACTCCGCTTGAGAGTGACATTGTGCGGGGGCGCAGTGTAGGCGAGGACATGCCGAGTAGGGGCGTATTTTCATCGGCGTGGGTATTATGTGTGGACGCAAGATCTTCAGAGTCGGCGCTGCTGAGCTCCACGGTTGGATGCCTTCGTCTATGTCGACGATCGCGGGAAGGGTACGGAGGGGGTGGGTCGCTGTGTGTGATGAGAGCAGCAGTATCGGACACAATTGCGACGGGTGGTTCGGGTGACATGGCTGGTCTGTTGAACTGGTGGAGGGAGATGGAAGTACTAGCGAGGGAAAACACTCGGCACGGGTTCTGCCGTCTGATCGAGATGACGTGGAAGTGACACCTTCCCTTTCTGTCCTTCATCTATCGAGATAAGATGTCCATTTCCTCGGCCCGCCAATGTCCGTCCTGCTCTGCTGACACCAATCAACATCATGTGTGGCCGCTTCGCACTCGCCCTCCGAGTGAGTTCTTTGTCCTTAATATATCACTCCATCATCTGAACTCTAAACAGGCGGACGACATCGAGCAGCTCGACGCTTATCCTGCCCTCCGCATCGACCAGTGGGTCAACCGAGACAACTTTGTCCCCCGCTACAACATCGCACCCCGCACACATGCACCCGTCATCCGTCGCGCGCAGCCTGGAGAGCCAGCGCTGGTGATGCACTCGATGAGGTGGGGCCTCGTCCCCCACTGGAGCAAGGCCGAGCCCCCGGCTCTGAACACGATCAACGCGCGTGCAGAGAACCTCGAGGAGAGCAGCGGGGGTATGTGGGGCAGCCTCAAGGGCCGCAAGCGCTGCGTCGTCGTCGCACAGGGGTACGTCCATGACATCCGAGCGAGCGCACCAAGCGTGCCCATTTCAATATTGCGCATTGCGCTATCCATAGGTACTACGAATGGCTCAAGAAAGGCACACAGCGCATACCTCACTTTACGCGACACAAAGATCGGCGGCTCATGCTATTTGCCGGTCTATATGACTCGGCAACCCTGGATGGTGAGTGAGTTGTCGCGTTGCCGCGCAACGCGAGAGGGGCTGATTGATTGATGCGTGTGCGCAGGCCAATCAGAGCCACTCTGGACGTTCACGATCGTCACCACCGCAGCAAGCAACGACTATGCGTGGCTGCACGACCGCCAGCCCGTCATCCTCAACTCTCAAGACGCCCTCGACCGATGGCTCGACACCTCCACGCAGAACTGGGACCCCAAGCTGAGCCGCCTACTCGACCCATACGCCGACTCTGACTCTCCACTCGAATGGTGCGCCTGCCCTGCCCATGAACGGGGGTCGTTAGCACACACACACACACACTCATCCCGAACAGCTATGCGGTTCCGAAAGAAGTCGGCAGAGTCGGCGTCGAGTCGCCGACGTTCATCGAGCCAGTCGAGAAGCGCAAAGATGGCATCCAGGCGATGTTCTCGCGCCAGACGGCGAAGGGATCCGCCTCTCCTGCGCGCGGAAAAAGAAAGCGCGAGACGTCCCCTCTGGTTGATGAGGTGGAGGTGAAGCCCGCGACGGACCCCAGTGTCAAGGTGGAACGCCCGAGCCCCGTAGACGTAGACGCGTCAGACAGCGAAGTCGAGATCCTCGGTGGCCCTCCAGTTCGCTTTCATCCTTTCTCTTCACCCTAACTCATCTCACACGCTCCACAGGGCGGTACTCAGGGCCAACCAAATCCGCCAAGTGTAAAGCTAAAACAAGAGCAAGGTGGTAGCTCCTCTCCACCAAGAGCACGGCGTCGACATCCGGCCCAGGTGAGTTCAAGTTCCACATTCGCGGGCACTCGTCGCACTATTCTACGCCGCCGTGCCGACTGATTTCTTTTCCTTTCCTTTTTCCAAAAGTCTCCTCCCACGACGACGACGGCCCCGAAGAGGAAGCTCAAGGTGCGTTATCATTTTTTTATATAGTGTGTTTGATGCTCCACCACCCGTGACGCTGATTATCGGCAATCGTCTAGCCTGCCACGCCGTCGTCGCCCCGCAAGAAACAGGAGAAATCGGAAGCGACGCCCAAAATCACATCCTTCTTTTCCAAAACCTAAAGCTTCTCTCCGCCAAATCGACATCTTCAGTTCCTAATCAAGTCGCTATCTCTCTCTGCGACCCCTGCTGTCTGCTGCTGTATGTGTAACACGAACTTAAGTTTTGCCTTTATCGTTTTTGTTTTTTTCATGTACTGTAAAACCGTTCCTGATGATGGGTGCTTCCACACACGTAATAACGTCGAAACACACAGACCAAAAATTGACTGCCGCAACCCGCACAATGACTCATTTTTGCTCAGAGTAATTGACGATAAACGTACAAGATGTGAGTGACAGAGACGTATGAGAGAAGTGAGAGGAGAGGAGTGAGAGAAAAAAGAGTGAGAAAAAAGAGACGGACGTATGATACCGAACTCGAAGCAGTACTAAAGAAAGAAAGTAAAAGTCGAAACGAGCAAAAAAAAAAACACATGGTGGAGCTTCAAGCCGAAACGTAAAATAGCGCACGCCGTCCTTACTGCCAATACTGCTGCCTTCCCTGCTGCGCCGCCGGGCCATACGAGTAGAACGCCGCGTCCGACGCGCCCTGCGGGTACCCAAGGTGCGCCGCAGGTCCACCCTGAGCCTGCTGAGCTTGACCAGGACCTCCACCTTGCGCCTGTGCACCAGGGCCCTGCGCGAACCTACCAGCGGCACCGCCATAGAACCCGCCAGCTTGCGCAGGGGCACCGCCGCGTCCTTGCGGTCCACCAGATCCACCAGAACCAACGCCGCCGACGTCCTTCGCGCCCGCACCCTGCGCGTACGGCTTGAACGCAGTCTCAGGCGACGTAGCCGCTCCGCGCGCGCCAAGGCCCTGCTGGTGCTGCTGGTGCCCATACAGCGGCTTGCTGTAGTCCGCCGCGGGGAGGACGCCGACGCCGCCGAGACTGCCGCTCAGTTGATGCGAGTGGCCGTGCGCGTGCGGGTGGTAGCTCAACTGTTGTTCCTCGTACGCCTGCTGGTGCTGCTGGCCGTACAGGCTCTGGCCCTGGCCCTGTCCGTATGTCTGAGGCTGCTTGCCAGGTGGGCCAGCGGGACTCGGCGCAGAGCCTGGAGGAAAGATGGGGTATTTGACGAAAGTCTGCGGTGGGACGCCGTAGGCGGCATAGTTGTACGGATTGCCGTAGTACTGGTTCTGTGGATAGGGTTGATAATAACCCATGGGAGGCGGGTAGCCTTGTCCGCCCTGCTGAGCGTTGCCCGGAGGAGGTGCGGGCCCGCCCTGTTGTTGTTGCGGCTGTTGCGGCTGCTGTTGTTGCTGTTGCTGGAGGGCGGACAGCCCTTTCACGTCATCGTGCAGCCCACTACGTGTACCGAACCCGCCAGTCTGCTGTTGGCCATATGAGTCATAATAGTTCTAAAAGCAGAGCTACAGATCCTCCGCGAGCGCGAATTCAAATTAGAAGAACTCACCCGCTGTTGTTGGCTATCACCATAGCCATATTCAGCACCGCCGAATCCAGCAAGTTGAGAAACAGGGCCCTGCTGGGCGAGCTGACCAAACGCTCCGTATGAACTGTCTTGGGCTTGGGCAGTTGGTGGCGTTCCCGCCCCAGTGTGGAAGTACGGAGCCTGTGTCTCCGGCTGGCGGTAGAACGACGAAGGCACTTGTTGTTGGGGAAGGGGTGACTGGTGCTGCGCTTGTGTGGGGTCAAGATGAGTTGGAACACCGTGCTGGGCATACTGGTGCTGTAGCGATTGATGTGGGGGTTGTTGATGATTGTTGAGGGAGGGGGCGTCACTTGCTGCTGCTGCTGCTGTTGAGGTTGCGGTTGTTGCGCCTGTTGCGATTGGTGGGGTAACTAGACATTGGGGAGGAGACTTGGGGAGCAACAGAGGGTGTGGAAAGCGTTGGTTGTGAGACGGAGGTGGAAAGATGGGAAGGAGCAGGCGGTGGCGGTGGCGGGGCAGAAGGTTGTGTCGGTGCCTGTTGGGGAATTGCTTGTGGCTGAGCCTGATGAGCGAAGCTCGGTGCTGAACCGAGAGAGGAGGTAACCGGGGGAGAGGTAACAGGAGGTTCTGGTTGCGGGGGTGCCGGTGCGGACGGCGCTCGCTGGGGCTCAGGTACTACTGGCGATTCAGTTGGCGGCTTTGCAACCGGCTCAGGAGCAGGTGGTGCCACAGGCTCACTGCGCAAATATAAGTCTACAGTGCTGCTCTAGGAAATACGAACACCACTCACAGTTTAGCGTCAACGATTTCATCACCGCCAATACTGAGGCTACCGAACTGCATGCCGACTTTCTCGAGGCTAGCACCAAAGTTATTCGGAAGCGTCACCGCCTGGTCAGTCTTGAACCGGTGCCGATGTGCTGCACTACTCGGTCTAGGATGTACAGGTGCCACGTGCTTCGGGATTGCCTCATTAATGCCGCTGCCGCTCACAGGTTCCTTGGCTTGTGGCGCAGGTAATGATACTTGGATGGGCTCGGGTGCTGGCTCAGGCGCAGGCGCTTCAATCGAGATGGGCTTTACTTCATCGTGGACTTTAATGTCCTCAGCTGAAGTCGACTCCCAAGGTTCACCGGCAGGGACCAGAGGTTTTGACTGCAACTCATCTTCCCAAGGAGGATTTTGGGCCGTTGTAGGCTCTTCCCAGCCTGTTTGAGACTCTGTCGTAGGCTCGCTTTCCTGGGTAAGGGCAGGGGGAGGAGTGGGTTCGCGAGGAGATTCGAGTGGTGCGGGAGGGACCGGAGGGAGGGTGGCAGTTTGATGGGGCGTAGAGGCGGCGGGAGTGGGTGGCTTTTCGGGGGGCTGTGAAGCAGGGTGTGAAATTAGAATGAGATGATGAAGGGGCAGAAACACACCGGGCAACCTGCGCCCAGGACAGCTTGGAAGTGGCGGGAGTCTTGAAAACGGCTCGGGGGGCTAAAATGGGCTGTGCCTTGACGACAGGCGAGGCCGCTACTGAGCCATTGGCAGTTGTATTATTACCCCAGGTAGATTCGGTGTTGGCCCATCCCGATGCAGAAGGTGCTCCAGCTTGGGTCTCTGAAGTGGAGCCCCAGCTGGCGCTAACATCGGCGCTTGGGACTGCAGGCTGTTCGCCCCACGACTCGGCAGCATGAGTGTCACCGTTTGCGGGAGGTGACGCAGGGGGGACCCCACTGGTAGCGGGGGTGCGGTGAGAGTCGCGGTGGCCGCCACGAGCACTGTGACTGCGACCGCCTGCAGCACCACCACGGCCTGGGCCGCCACGTCCACCGCGTCCACCCCTGCCGCCACGAAAATCACCCCTCTCCCGAGGAGAAGCAGAATCTTTCGTTTGAGCAGATGATTTTTTGTCTTTTTTTCGGGTGACAGCGCCCCATTGTTCGGCGTGACCTGACAAAGTTGTATGAGTGAAAAGACAAGGTGATCCTCGCGAAAGGGTGACCTTCGGTGATACGTGTAGCAGCGAGTGAGGTGTCTCCGCCTACTTCGAGCAGGGTGGAAAGGAGATCTGTGGAAGGAAGGATAAGAACGCGAAGAGGAAAAGGTTAATTTGCGCCGACCGTCTGTGGACCAGGTGGGAAAGAGTTCCTGCAGCTGCTGCACCTGGAAACGATACTGATCAGGTAGTTTTGGCTGGTGGTGTCGTTTTGAGTCTGAGGGAGAGGATTTGGCGGTGGAGGACATGGCGAGTGTTGGTGAGACGGAGGGAATGACCGAAACGAGGACATCGCCTGGCGGAGATTGATTTTAACTGTTTATGACAATTACAATAAATATTTACAGTATTGCAGCATACAATCAACGAGCAGGCCATGAACTCCCCCGCGGTCGTCGTCGGCCCAGCTGCTCGCTCCTCAATCGCAGCCCAGGCAAAGAGGGCCCGTCCTCCCAATCTCGCCCTCTCTCCGCCGCCGAAGAGATCAGCGACAACGAACTCCGTGCTCGAGCTGGACACTCCCATCGACGAACTTGATCATCACTCGATTCATAGATTCACCCCCCGACTTCCCCCATATATGCTACCCCCTCTCCGCCGCCTTCTCTGCTTTTACCCACCCTGAATCTGATGCTGACCACCCAAAGGCGCCGGATGATATATCAAACCAGCTCGCCGTACTCGAACAACTTCGCCGAAACGTCCAGAAAAATCTCCGTCTCCGTCCCATCGCTGTCTCTCCTTCCCCTCCTCGCTCCCCTACTCGCCCTCTTTCCTCTGCGTCAAACTGGCCAGATTTTACCCAGCCCCGCTCCTCCAGTCCAGCGTCCAGTATCGCTTCTCCCAGTATATACTACACCCCTATCTCTGATCCCAAGTCCCCTCCTCTGAGCGCACACTACATTGGCCCTACTGTCTTTGATCGACCTCCCATTGAAATTCCGCGTAGCCCCGCTCGCTCCATCGACCCCTCCTCCGTCATTTCCCGCCTCGACAACCCCATTCGCCGCCCACTCCTCATCGACACTCGTCCTGCTGCCGCTTTTTTGGGCTCCCACATAAAGTCGAGCATAAACTTTGCCATCCCTTCCTTGATACTCAAGCGCTCTCGAAAACCTGGCGCTGGTTTTGGCTCCATCGATGCCCTCCGTCAGTTCATCACTACAGAGCCCTGCAGACTCACTTGGGACACACTCATGGCGCCTGGTGGTCCCTGGGACGGTGACGTGATCGTCTATGATGAGGAAATGAATCCACAAGATAGGTTAAATCCGCAAGTCACCGCGTGGGCGCTCCTACCTGTCATCACGCCACTCCTCGTTCGTGGGAGGGCCGACTATCTCGAGGGTGGTATGCTTGCCGCTCGTGCTCACCCTGGCCTCCACAAATTTATCACCTCATCGGACGATTCCTCCCGCGACACACTGAATGCAATGCAAGAAGTACAACACCCTCAGCTTTCCCCTACACCTCCCCCGCCTAAGCTCTCGTTACCACCCAAACCGAAGAAAGGTGGGGGTCTGTTTCAGCTCGACACCGCAACCGCTGCGCGCTCCAGAACTCTTCCAGAAATCGAGTTCAGTGCAGGATCATCTCCAGTCCCGATGCTCGCCAATATTTTGCCAGGGAACACTGACAGTAGTCCTTGGAACATAATCGACTCCTCACCTTCCCCTCCCCCCTCCCAGTCTCTCTTCCCGCGTACATCTCCACCACGCGGACCGTCCCTCGCGGCACTTCGCAAACTTGATACGAAATCAGCCGAGCGTCTCGGCCCACCAAAACTCCAAGTGCGCACCCTGCGTTCAGCGACTCTCGCCGTCTCTCCTTCCGCTGGACTATGGCCTGGTAGTGGAGGCACCTCACCACGTGCACACTCACCGTCCCATCTTACCCTTGCCCACTCCAACCACACACCACCAGCCTCGGCAAGGCTCGGCGAGTTTCTCCACCCACCACCCTCTCCAAACATGCCTTCCTCCCCTCGTACCCCCTTCCCCCGAGCCCATGTACCGCACGGCCCGATCTCTCCGCCCCACCCTCGACCGAAGAGGAGATTCCAACATTCACCGTCTCGACTATCCTGCCCAATTTCCTTTATCTGGGACCCGAGATCACAGCCGAGGAGCACGTACGCGAACTCGAGACCCTTGGCGTGCGCCGGATTTTGAACATCGCCGCGGAATGCGACGACGATAATGGACTGGGGTTGAAACAGCGCTTCGAACGCTACGTAAAGATCCCAATGCGCGACACAGTCGAAGAGGAAAACATCATTCGCGGTGTACGCGAGGCCTGCGAGGTTCTTGGTACGTATCGTCCCCTTCCGCTGCGTCCCTATCAATTCCTTACCTCGCTCGCTTTTTTGTAGACGACGCGAGCCTACACTCAGCACCGACCTATGTCCACTGCAAAGCCGGCAAATCACGCTCCGTAACCGCCGTAATGGCCTACCTAATCCACGCAAACCACTGGACGCTCTCCCGCGCTTACACCTTCGTCCTCGAGCGCCGCAAGGGCATCTCGCCCAACATCGGTTTCGTCTCGGAGCTCATGAACTTCGAAGAATCAGAACTAGGCAGTAAATCCGTCGGCGTCGTAAAGCAGCCCCAGTCCGCGGGCGGTAACGGCGACACGGAGCACCCAGATTCAGACGCTCATAACCGCGGCGCCGCTATTGGTATCGGCGTCGGCGGACGACGCCCGTCACACATGCGCGAAAGCCTCCCGCCTGCGTGGGGCACTGGCACGACGAGTCCGCTGCCAGGAGGCGGCGTAGGGCGCGGCGTTGCTGGGGACGTTGGGCAGGAGATGGAAGTGAAGGACGCGAATGGGCGGTACAGACACGCGCGGCGGGCTCCGGTGGACGAAAATACGCTGCAGCCGATGCGCCGCGTGAGCAAGGCTGGGCTTGAGACTACGTTCATCGACCTTCGAAGGGATTCGCTTTCCACCCCGAACGCGCACATCACGAGCATGCGCATTGATTGACGTCATGTATCTATTCTGTCTTGGTCCATACAACAAGACTTGTGTTCTCTTCCACGGGAGGTTTTATTGTTTATTTCGTTCCTGTACATATTTCATATATCCTGCTCTTTCGTCCATTCGCATTCGCATCTCTCACACAGGGAACCCTTTATCTCTTCGTTTTGGCTTTCTTTCCGGTCCCTTGGTCTCGTTTCTTTTTGTGATAGAGTACTGTAGTAGCTTTCTTGCGACCACGTTGGTTGTTTTTGTCTTTTCTTTCATACCATTGGTTTTTGTTCATATTTAACGCCTCCCGCATTTGTACAGACATCGCATTTTATTGTTTTTGTTTTTTTTTCCAAAAGCTTCTTACAGCTTGATGTAGCTAGCGATTTCGTTGGACACAGCGTACCTAAAAATTCCGATCCCCCAGTGAGCTCGACGACCTGTACGTCTGGCTGTCAGTACATTTGTCCCTTACAAAAAGTGAAATGAGATGAAAATATACACGCAATTAATTTGTCGCGGGTCGTGTGCGCCACATTAACTTCGGGGAATAAAATATTTGCCGATTTTACTTTCCTTTTATGGTATAGCTCGAAGTCGGCTCGAAGTCGGACGTCTGCCCTACGATTTGAAATCAGTTTCCATCAGCGCGCTTGCCAGTGTGCAGTGGAAAGGCGAGCCATTGCGGGGCGAGGTTCATTGCTTCAACAGTTTAGGGTGTGTGAAGACGTGGACTGTGGACCTCTGAGTACCGTAATTTCATGGTCCATGGAGAGGGGCGCGGTTGCAAGGTACCGCAGGAGGTCTTGGCCTGGCCCTGATGGCAGTGCGCAAAGTTGCATGATAAGGAAGTAAGGAGGGAACTTACGTAACTGACTAACCTCATCTGTAAAGCGTAGGTGCTCAGTGTGTTTACTAAATGGCTCCGGCCCATTCAGTGGTTACACTGAACACTCAGTTTAAACGCTACAGCTGCTTGCTTGACGAATGCCGCCAAGCAGCTGTAAAACCCGCGGTGTTCAGTATATTGCGATGGTGATATCGACGAATCGGCTTCTCCGATACAATGAGGCCAACCACGCGTCCAAAAGGAGCAGCAAGCCGACGCTCGAACCGTAGGCCAGCAGAAATGACAGAGTCGAATCGGGCCAAGCGAGGATGGTGGTGATTTCTTACAGACGGCGTATGGCCCAGCGTGTACAGTAGACTCCAGTGCAGGGAGCCTGAGTACGACAGGGGAAGAAAGAGAGTAAACAAGCGAGTGGGCGAGGTCGTCCCTTTTATGCTGTCTGTGGATCTTGGAATGCATCGTCATACAGTATGCATTCCAGGATCGTGACATTGAATGAAGCTTGAAGGAAGCGTTACTAGTACAATGTAATTTACTTACAGTTTTGCTTTCTATCCAGAAGCTGACGTAAAGGCCTTCAGTACCGCATCCCTTGCACGCATTGCATCGGATGTGACTAACATTGCTGAGGTGGCAGTTCACTCTATGCAGCGTATATCAGGCTCCAGCCAAGCATTCATTACTTGTTTGTATGATATCGGGTATTGCCTACGTCTCGGTCAAGCCCTGCAGACGATAAGGAAATGAGTCGACTGTATGTGTGGCCAGGCAGTGGCGAGTGGCGACGCAGTTTATTGGCAAAGGTGGTCGACGATCGCGATCAGCGTATCAACCTACCGCGTGATTCACCCGAGCTACGACAAAAAACTTTCAAACGATCTGCGGCGAGGTGTCAGGTCAAACGGATCTTCTTCATCAAAGTACGGCCACGATGTAAAGTAACAGAACTCCTGTGGTGCACAATGACGCCTATCAGACCCAAAGTGGCAAAATATAGGACAAAGCGACGTACCCCAAGACCGCACCCAGGCTCGCATCGGACCCATACTGACCAGTCAAGCCAAGTCATCAGCTCCTCGATGTGCCCACGCGCCATTTCAGTGGCTTCCGTAGCCCTCGCATAGTCAGCCGCTTCTAGATCGAAGAACTCGAGCCACACAAGAACTAATCGCCGACATATTTCATGAAGCGTGTTCTCCACTGCAGCGTAGGTCCGTGCCTCCTGCAGCGTAAGAACGTCGAGCGGAATGTGTGTTGTCGCGCAGCGCAGAGTGATAGGTGTTACCTTGCTTAAGTTGGCCGAAGGCGGAAGCAGCTTGGGGACGTCCACTGTTGTGATGCATGGTGCGAGCATGACGAGCAGTTGCGCGTGTATTGCGGCAGCTCGCTCGAGTACGTCCGAAGCTGGCGTGTTCGGCAAGAGCAGGAAACGCAGATACTCGAGGCGATCGGCGTAACGGTCCGTGATGACTCGCACGACGTTGCCCCAGTCGATGCCGCTCCACCCGTCTTTCTCACGCGTGAGAACAGCCTCCAGCTCTGCACGTACTCGCTCCGAGTCTAATTCCGAGATCCCTTCCAAACGGTGGTGTAAGACATCCTTGCCATAGCGCGCTTCGAAGAGGCTCGTCAAGTTAGTATCGTAAAAGGTGACGAGCCCCGAGTAGTCAAGGCGCGCACGCGTGTCTCCCCCGGCGAGCGGTCGTGCCGACTTCCTGCGAGAAATCCCTCCAAGATGCCGCGGCTCATTGTTAGGGGTGGACCACGCCAGCCGGATGGGATCCTGGGTGGACCTGGCATGGGGTATGGAAACGGAAAGCCTGTGCCTGGGAGATGCTTGAATAAGGACGTTTGATTCTGGGTATGTGGCCGAGGATGGATACGACTTCCAGGGGACCCAGAAAATCGCATAATATGACCTCGCTTCGATAAGTCAGCACTCCGTAGAACTGGGTAATAGAATACGCATGCAAATTAAACTCCATTCGAATGAAACCATCTAGGCCAAGTCCCCTACCCCAATCACGATGCGCTCCCGTTCTGAGTGACACTTGTCTGGTTGGGTCGTCCCCACAAGATGACATCCTGAGAATCCATGGTACCGTCCTTATATTTCGCTGCACTCAACCCATCAAAGTATACAAGGCGGAGGTCGCGCTTTCCTTGCATCGAGACCACGTGGCAAGATCCACGGCAGAACAAGTAAGCGTGATCAAAGTCGAACGCAAGCCAATCAGGTGAAAGCGGGATTTGGGGATCCGCACGCCCATGGTATAAAATCGTCCCTTTGGGAATTGTCGCGGGAACGAGTCTGTGACCTGGCGTAGGCAGTGGCATTACGCGAGGACGGCGCAGATCTTAAGTGACGCGGGGGGCGTTCATCGCCAATCTCTCCAGAGAGTCATACTGTGACGTGACGGATCCTAGCGATCGTGACAAGACTTTTAAAGTCTTAGTAACCAGGCGATATTTGTGAAAGTGTCGCATCGTTGCTATAATTACTGTGACCCACCGCACCCATCGTGTCCCCGTTGCAATTTATGCCACACATATCACCAATCACGGCGTACAAATAACGCTAACACAATATCTATGGAATGGTCGTAATATCTAGGTGTTAGTATCACCAATAACAGCACGTTTGCGGCGACAACACAACGTGCAAGTTTTGACAATGGATGGTCATAATGAGGGTGCGTTTATTACCTCTCTGTTGTACGAGTTATGTTGGTTAAGATACATGTGACAGGTGGAATCGAATATGATGCGGTCATATTCACACACAGTTGCGATCGGAGTCGGTGTGGCAAGATCTACTAGTGACTAGCGGACGTAGTTGCAGCTTTTTCACGGCTCAATATCATGATTATGTTGTGCTCCGAGTCAGAACTCGTACATTACTACCTCGTGAACGCTTTCTGTATCCGACTCTGAGCCTCCCATGTCCGAGCCGCCGTCCCCACCTTCCAGCTCGTCGGCCTCTTCCATAGTAGGCTGGTCTTCGTCAGATGGGATCTCATATCGCTCGAGTTCCCTGTCACTGCTTGAGGCAATAAGCGCGTTTGCTTCATGAGTGAAATCGGGCGGGTTGCGATGACCGATACCCCATCCCAGGTATCGCATCATCATATCCCGATCGACGAATCTGAGTATGAGTTAGCGAAGATAACAAAGCTTGCACAGACTGCACATACCTTGAGACATAATAGTTCACCCAATCGCCCGTCGAAAAATCCCGCGCCTGGGATGGATGGAGTAAGTGGGGTGTTTTCCCATATGCAAAAGCTGGTATCAAATGGCATGCTCGAATCACGCGTGCCGGATCGAGAAAGCCAAATGCGCCTGAAGGATCGTCTTCTGGAACCCAGCCAATTTGGTCCAATCTACAGGTCCTAGGACCCCCTTGCCAGTCGGGATCACGTCCGAACCATCGTACGAACAAGAACTCCACACGATCAGGCCGACTACTCCCATTTGGACCAAAATAGCAGTTAGCATGATAGATTCCCAAAACACGCGCATACCAAAATGGATGGCGAGCATCGTCACATGCACGCAGCATGACATCACGCCGACCGTTCCGGTTATTGCAGTTAATTGAGTCGTAGTCCTGGGTCATGTCGTATGCGGTGTAATGAAAGGTGGCCGTCACATGCGAGAAAATGGTATTGTATTGTATCTTCACGTCTTCAAGCTCGGCACTTGTGTAGTCGGGCTCATCGCTGACAGTCACCTGGCCAAGGTGACGGGCTAGGAGATGCGAAAGAAGGTTGTTATAAAAGTTCTTCGGTAGTGGCTAGTTAGTGTCTAAATACAGCTGCGCGTGAAATGCTGGTACGCACCTTAAAAGCGGGATCTGCAGCATTTTGAGGGTCGGAGAGGAAGTGAGGGAGGAAGTGCTTGTTAGACTGATCCTGAGCAATCTTACACCAACTTCCGCTAGCAGGAAACTCCTGTGCGTGAGGATCGACAGGAGGGGTCATTCCGACAGAACGCCCCTCCTCTGAGACAGCAGAAACACTTCGAGACGCCACTGCAGCAGCCAATTCATCGTCCATCCTCTCGTGGACCTTTTCGATAACATCCCTCTTCACCATTTGGTCGATATAGTTATTTTTGTTCGTATGCATGTATCGTCTCTTCGTGTTTCGGTGCTCGAGTTCACCCTGTTGTCCCCACAACGTTAGCCAGCTATTGAATATAGAACTATCAAAAACAAACAATCTGGGTGCTGTATGAGTCTGTTGTACCGAACATCTTGATGGTGTCGACATAATCTCCAAGCGCATGGAATTTTGAAGTCAACAAGTTGAAGGTCTTGCCCCGCTTCCCACTGCTCACAGAGGCACTGGCAGACTGATTGATGTCGGTGTGTCGGCGGGATAGCCTCCTCTCCACTGCTCGACGTCTTGCGGCATACTCGCGGTCGGTCTCAACCGTGTTAAACTGGGGGCACGTTACTTCTTTGAAGTGGCGAAGTGCTTTTGCAAATAGCACTGTGACGTTGTCAAGAACCTTGAGGGTTGTATCGGTGTGCATGCGTAGCTTTGCGAGGGAATGCCAATACGATGAAAGATACAACAGCTTTATAACGGAGTCATTGTGTGGCGCAGGCAGTAACCCTTCAAAACAGGGAATACAGCACTGACACGGAATGAGTACCGTGTGGAATGGAAAACAACGCAGAACCAAACTCACCTGAAGTATATCCTCAAAATCCCGAGCAGCTAGTTTCTTCATGTCGGCGACATTGTGGGTAAAACGACGGATTGTGGAAGAGCCGAATGAGGAGATTTCCCGGAAGCTGAGACATCTAGTGAGTGTTTCGGCGTTGCAAGTTGAGAAAAAAAGTACATACTGGGAATTAAAATCGTGGACAGCAACTGCACCGACTGAATGCAGAATCCGTACCAAATGGGTGAAAAGAGCCTTCCATACGCCAAGTTCGAACTCGTGCATAATATCAACGACGAGTGTGCGGAAAACGTCGAAGCCGTGATCCTTGAGAGAATGGGAAAATGCGTTCTGGCGAATAAATTAGATCATAAACGCTCCAAATATTGATTATCTTACCAAGGTCGGAACAAGTGATTGCTCTCTGAGGAGAATCTCGACTCCAGGCTCACTGCCGAGTGCATAGCCACCTTGATAAATGTTGTTGCGCGCTTTTTGCACAGTGGCTCGGAAATGTTCATCGTCGTGTCTTTGATTTGTTTGTCGAGATTTGGCATCGATGGTAGTGCCGAGAGCGCCAAAATCTTCCTTCTTGATTGTGCACCGCGGGCATGGACAACGCCCCATGTCACGGATCGTTGCGATCAGGACTCTGTGTGTCCAGATTGTCAGCGAGATATAGCAAGCTAGAGATAACGCACTTCTCAGGGTAATCGGCAGAGTATGTGAATATTCGGGGGAATATCCGACGAACAATGCCATCTGCACACTTGACAATGACACCGTGGTTGTAAGCTTCCAAGAATTTGTCGTCCAATAGCAGCCGCCAGACACCGTGGAAAAGTTCACGACGACAGTGAGTGAGGAGTGTTGGTGTTGGCGTGACACCAACAGCTTGTACCTCCTCAGCAAAGCAGTCAGGGAGCTACAAAGTCGAATTGAACAATAAAATAAAACCGAGTAGATAATCACTGACCGGAGGAATATACCCCACAACTTGAGCCGAACGCGTAGAGGGCTTGCATCGTGTGTACTTTGACTGATTCCCGAGATAGGCGTAGATCGGCCAAGCTTTCGCTTGCCCAAATTGTGCGAGATGGGTGGAGTCGGACCAAACCATCAAAGCGGCTATAACACAAGGGTTTGAAGGGTCTTCGTGAGTGTCATTGAGCTTGCGTTCAGCAATCAAGAACGCATCAGATGTGTACAGCTCTCCCCATACTTGCTCAGGAGGCACATCGTGATATGGTGGCTGCCAAACTTCCTTGCGGCCATCCCAGTGAAGTGCAGTTAACGTGCTCTCGTCTTGAATGATTTCCAACATCGTTTGAGTGAGAGATCGCGTGCGTACGTTGTGAATGGGAAGCTTGTGTACTAGAAAATGGTCAGCATCAGGATCTACCTCATTGTATCGTTGGTTGCGTGCACGTGTGCTAGCTGCTGTGCGGCGTGAGCCTTTTGTGGGCTTTTTCCCAGTCGGAACCTCAATGAGGATAGTGCTGCGTCGCCATCCGTTGCCGCCCCAAGGAGACTGAATGTCCGTGGCAAGTTCTTTCTCTATTGCAGGAAAATCAACACCGGCGAGATCTTCATTGTTGAAGCGTTTGTCGAGGAGCATCTTGGTGAATGTTGTACGGTCTGAAATGGAGACAACACCGTGTATCCGCCTCCATGTGAGGTTGTAAAGAAAGGATGTGACATTCGGGTAAGGGTCAACAATGTCGGCGATGTCCCTGTCAGTTGTCGGGGAAGTGTTCATGACATTGGTGATGGGGACAGCTGCGAGCCAGGGTTGCTGGAATTCCTGAATGACGCCAAATTGATTGGGGGGGGTGACGTAGACAGATCTGACACTCTCAGTCTGCGGCACCTGGTTGTCAATGGCCTCAACTGGCTTGATGGGAGACGGCTGGTCGTCGTCTGAGTCGCTGCTAGATGATGAGGTTCCATTCGAGGCTGTCTCCCGGACTTTCCAGGTTGGCCGACAGACTCGCTTTGAAGGGAGTGGTTCCGGTGTCACTGACCAAGCATCGCCAAGCTCAACATCCTGGAAGAAAGGTGTGTGTCATCCAGACCCGAATAAAGTAGAAGTAGTATACGTACCATGTCAAAGCGATCATGAATGTTCACCAAGGGCTGCTTGCCCTGTACTCTGTCGTCGTTATGAGCTTCTTCATGTACTCGCTTTCGGGGGTTTGTATGTGGTGAATTGAGTCTCTTCATATTAGTGGTTCCGTTCTTCCACAGTCGTTTGGAGTTTGCGTTAGCTGCATTGCAGTGCTTGCGGAGGTGCTTGGTGAGGGTGCCTTCAGTGAGGAAGATCCGATGACATGCTTGACACTGGCCAGATTCGGGAATGCTGGTACTGCATACATCCATAGTGAGCCAAAAAGAGAACGGTGACGGTTGGGGAGAAGGGTCACACAGAGTAGGAGGGGCTAATATACGGCCATTGGGTCTTGAAAGTTGAACCGAAGGAGATTTCGATCAGGCCAGCTGTGACAGCCGTTGGCACAAAGGGGAATAACATAACACTGAAATGATTAGCACTATGGTACCATGACGTGCACCTATGATACTTGTGGATTGGAGATGAGAGTACAGAACCGCAACCGTTTGGCTTCATAAATGGCCTGTGTCTATCCCGAAAGACAGGTCAATAAGAAAGTGGAAAAAAAAACCTGCCTGAGCATGCCGCAGGTACACCTAAGCCGCAAAAAAACATGTACTTTGCATGTAGCAGAGTTTTTGGAGACGATGGGTTAGTTCTCACACAGGCAGCCAGCCCTTCGGGAACCAAAAACCTGTGAAATAGATCTCGGTGATCTGAATTGATCGAGGGTTCTACTTAGGAAAACTTGAACATGCGGGTACTCACCGACAACCACAGCAGCAAAGCACTTGACAGCTGAGAGAACTCCTTCCTCATGGGTTCGGTGCTCCAAGTCATCGTAGGCATGTACTGCCACATAGAATAGTGGGCGGACACAGGATGCAACCACAGCGAGTAAATCCCTGTGAAAAAAAAAAAGGTCCCTCCCACTGCCCGCGAACGATAGATCTCAGTCAGCAATCATCGCGGCAACTTGTATTAGTTTACAAACCTATGCGACACGCTAAACGGCATCAGTGCTGAGATCGGTTACTGTAATAAGGGGTGCCGGCTTGACGTCCATATAATCCGTGAGCATGATTCGCAGGTTGGTGTGTGACAGACTTGTGATGCGATAATAACAGCTACGGCCGTGCGACATTAGCGTGACACTCCATCTCAGCTGTCAAAGTAAAATCTCACCTGCAATATCCCTACCCTCAAATCACGAGCGGGTTTCCATGTGGCCTGATTTTTCGACATGTCCCTGAAGTAAGGGGCAGCCATCAAGTGCACATATAAGCGGCTGCCAGTGTCTCGTAAGTTCACCGTTCACCAATCAAACCCGGCCATGTCAAGTAACTCAACTTTGCCACTTCCAACCCCCGCGCAGAGAACACCAGGGAATGGTCTCAGGCGTCCCCACAGGTCTGGCATGTCAGGCCTAACTAGAAAGAAGAACCGTCGACATCGACGACAACTCCGACAACCAGAATTCTCACCGACCCCTCCGGAAGAAGAAGACGACACACCCACAAGGAAAAGGGCAAGGCGAGACAGTTCCAGCGATGATGGTAGTAGCAGCAGTGACAGGTGAGTACATCTCTTTAATTGCTTGTTGAACGCCCCTCACTGTTTACCTCAGCTATGAAGACGATGTTCCCTCAGATCGTCCTCTCATTCACAGAAAGTACTGGAGGTCCAAAGGTAAAATCCTTGGCCGGTGCGTAGAAATGTGGGACACCTTCAATGGCATACTGGACCAAGGTGTATCACGCAATCCGGAAGTCAACGAAGACTACATGCACACGGAGTTGTAAGTGATCAATTCTATAGTCGTTGAGTATGTTAACTGGCTACCAATAGTCAGAACCAACAATACCAAAAGTTCCTCTTGTTACTCAAGGTTTCGCCGGCCATGGCCAAGCTGCTGGAGAGAGTCGGCTCTGACATTGGGCAGGCATTCACCAAACAGCTTGACGAAGTGGTGCGTCTGTGACACCTTATCAAATGGTTCTCTCATTTATCTGCTCAGATTGATGTTGGCCGTAAGCGTGCCAGGCGGGTGGATGTGAGTGGGGTTCGTGGTGCAATCGGACAGTGGCCAGGAATCATATGGAACCCCCCATTCCCCGTGTCGCGACAGCTTCTCGGGTTCAACCACCCAATCACCGGTGAGCACTTATGCCCTGCACACCTTGATTGGGGTGATGAGAAGTGAGTCTATCTGAGTCATTACAATCAAGTCTAACATTTGCTTTTTCAATTTAGTGTCTGCGAGCGACTGCGTCGTGGTGTAGAGGAGGTCACCGCCACGGACCTCCCCTCATTCCTCTGGCTCAAGGGAACCTTCGATATCGAGGACCCATACAAAGGGTTCCTCCGTGGACTGTTGCTCGTCATGGTATGGCTCAATAATATCGAACTTCGGTAACTAATAGTATTCAATAGGCATATAAACATATTTTCATTTCCCCAAGCTCCGCAAAGGAGGCTGACAAGTCAACTCGGGGCGGCAATGCTGCCTTGCACGACATCCAATTCGTTACATACGAGTCAATCGCTTATGTTGCAACAGTGGTAAGAGGGCTAATGTTGCATGCGTCCTAGTTCTCACCAGTGTATAGACCAGATTCGCACTTTCTGACGAGGCAACCTTTGGCGCCGGTGGACCCAGTGCTTCCAGGAGACAGCGCAGCGGATTCCCCTACCGCGATTTCTACCGGGAGCTCATTGAACACAAGTCGCTCATGTCGAGTGAGGAACTCAGCAGCCTCATCGAGTGGTGGACTGGGTAGGTTGATTTCTCCGCTCCATTTATGATACTCACTCTGCTTTGAACACAGGATTATATTCCCCCGTACTGTCTACACGAGTGGGAGCATGAAGCAGGACAGTCTGGGAGCAATGATACGGGAACGGATCAAGGCGAAGCGGATTGAAGCAGCAAGAAGGACAGCCCAGCCTGCACAGGCAACGATACCTGAGGCTGAGGCTGAGGACGAAAACTGGGAATGAGATCGCATTGCACCCCTCGTGTCACTTTTGTTGTCGTTGTTATAGTGAAATAATCATGCTATCTTGCTGTCGTAACCCTCCAAACTGTCCAGCGTAACCCTTGAGTATACCGCGTCATAAATGGCTCACAACAACGACATAGGTGATATACAATGCCAGTGCGATCAAGTCATTGCACCCTGCCTGCACAGTTGCAACGAAGTCACGACCTCACCAAGGCGCAGGCACAACAGGGATATGATGCCCAATGCAAGACATTGTATCTAACTACACTGCAAACATTACCTTTCCTAAGGCCTGTCACATTGCACTACAACGACGACACCACCACATATAAGGTATGATACGTTTGAACACGACAGCCAACGCCTTCCATCGTACGTCAACATATCTCCATTACGAACATCCCTAATCCCGGTCATGTTGCGACACGACCCCCCCAGCTGGTTGCTGTATCCAAACATATCAACCACACGACCTCTCCCAACGTTCATTGCAACCAGATATACCAAAGTCATAACCCACCCCGCCGGGAATCGCAACGTAATTGCAACGTCGTCACTACCCCCCTGCGAGGGAATACAATCGAGCATAATGTCATCATAACTCCCCATACGGCTTGACATATCATGTTACAACCAAACATAAGTACTGTTGTATCTCATAGTAACCCATCACGAGCACCAGTAGGTGACGATGTGTGCAATCACAACGACTACGTGATCTAAGAGTCATCAATAAGTCAAGACATAACGCTCTCTCGTATATCACAGCGGGTTGTTGTTCTCGTAGCGCGTTATAACCCCATCATGACCACATCGCGATTTCCAATAGAAATTGGCGATGTTGGGCCAGCGTTGTAGGAAACCGCTTAGGCTGCTGAAAATGAGGTGATAAGTAGAATTTAGGTTCGGGGGCGAAGTTCCACTAACAATCCGACCCAGTCGTAACGCTTTCGGACTGTACGCGGAAAGTGTCCTGGAGTGAACCGCCGCTAGAACGAGAGGCATCAGATGGGTGGAACACAAAGGCCGTTCAAGTTGCCAGTGCCAGCAGATACGGAAGCCTGAGGACAGAGCGCAGTCGCCACATCACATGTGCGAAGGTGGCTGTCGACCACGTAAAACGAACGTCCAGGTTCACAAGAAAAGTTTTCACCAGCGTATTCTAGGCACTCCGCGACATCGCTTACGGAGATACTGCTTGTCTTTGGCCGCCAACTTTTGAAGTCTCGAAGGTGCATAAAACTCGTGCATACTCATCTTGGGATCTCTTATACCTAATTTGATCAGTGGAGGGTGCTCACACCATCAAATGCAATGGGATGGCAAAAAGGACCACTCTGGACTAAACTGGTGCATAAGGCCATTTGATTGCTGGGGTTGCGGGACGAAAAGTATCCGCCCATAAGAGGGAATAGTAGGCAAGTTATGATAGACTCTGTTGGGCCGTATGCGAAATTGATGACATTAGTTGACAGTTGTGTCCAAGGTTGCGATAGCATTGCGCTGCGCTGCTACCTACACGGGATCATCGCGCATCGGCCTGCTCTCCCGTCGACTTTGGGAGTCTGAGGTACCTGGGGTATCTTGGCATCGTTGTGAAGATTCCAGTTTGCAGACTCGGCCTTATGTGTCTATCCGGAGGAAGACGTGATCCAGAATTGGCTGAATTGGCCGACCGGCCTGTGCTTCCAAGCAATACATCACGCCAACCTGCCAGTCCTTATCTTGTGGATGAACAAGCACTGGCGCTCTTACTGTCTCCATCGTGAGTGCGTGATGTGGCAACTACGCTGTGCCCTCAATACCCTACACCTGCTTCTAGCAGCAACGGCGCTTGTTCTCCCAACCGCTGCTGTGCCTTCCGGTCCGCTTCAGGCTGCTTTTCGGGCACAGTCCGGGATCTCGGCGGATGGGCCAGATCGGGCGTGGAACTTGCCCCCGCACCCAAATTCCACCCATCACCTCATTTTTAACAGCGTACGCGGTTTGCTACAACGCTGGCCTAACACCTTCCGCAGAAATGGTGCGTTTAGTTTACCCATCTCAAGTGATATCGAGCCAAGAATCGCTCTTTGCATCAGGTCACAGTCTTGTACCAGCGACAGTTCCCAAAGGGACAATTTTATACCACGGGCGCACAGAGGACCAAATCCCAAATTCCCCGGACTGGGTTGCGTTCGACTTTGAACACGCGTACTTGTTCTGCAGTGGGTCCTGTTATGTCATCTCGTTACAAACGAAGCGCGACCTCCGTCTTGTATACTTTGATGGTTCAAGCGCGGTGCAAATGAAGGATGGTCCCCTGGATTCTCAGCATGTCATCGTGTGGGGGCGACCTCGACCAGACAAGTCCTACCTATATTGGGAACACATCAAGGTTCTATGTGATTGGGGCAGACCACTTGGTCTGGATGGTTTCGTTCGAATGGATTTTAATTTGTGCGAGCATGCCATTTCTGGATTCATTTACTCTAGGTGTTGACTGATGACAGCGAGGTTATGATATGCGATTTTCTGGACGCCATAGAAGTCGTCACCTTCCTCAATCTCCTACCCAAGAACCAAACGACCTTGCGTAGGAGGCCGGGTGTTCCGTATCCATACCCCCCGTTATCCCCAACCAAGCCCCCTTCCGGCTGGCGTGGCTCACTCCCGAATGTATCCCGCACTTTCCCCGAGGCACATCACGCAGGAAGTTGGCACGATCACGCCCCGGGGGAAACACGCGTGCACCTTGACTACTCAGGGCTCGTCACCTTTTATGATCCTTCGCTGTCGAGCCTTGTAGAAGCACGCTACGGAAAGGATAGATCACACCTCCGTTTGGAAGGGATCTCCGTACTAGACTCAGAGAGAGTACGTGCGGAGTTGCAATCAGTACTCACGCGCGAGCAAGCCGGAGGGAGCGGTATAGACTGGGGCAGCATCTCCCGAGTCATCATGGAGCGCTACGGTGGTCGCCTCGAGTATCTGGGTTTCCTACTCTCGTCAAGCACGACAACGTTTGGGGACACACTGGAACGCGCTGCCTAGCACGTGCGCAGCTACTCGTCATGCTCGCGCCATATATCACAACAGCGGACGTCCCAAAGCAGCTTCCTGCATCAACTAATTTCAGTTGGGCAGCACCAATCGCACGCGCTGCGCAATGACGCAAACTTCTCATATTCCACTGGGCATGCTGACGCCGCAGGAAGCACGGATACACGCTGCAGTTGAGAACACGCTTCATGAAATATGTCGGCGGTTGGTTCTTGTGTGGGTTGAGTTCTTCGACGTGGAAGCGGCAGACGAGGAGGCAACTACAGAGGCTGTTGCAGTGGCGCGTGGGCACATCGACGAGCTGATGACATGGCTTGATTGGTCGGTGTGGGTCCGGTGTGAGCCTGGGTGCAGTTTTGGAGTACGTCGCTTGATTTTCTGTTTTTCCTTGGTGATGAATGACGGATGTGTTGATGGTGAACAGGAGATTTGTTACCTTCCAACGTGGCCTTTCCCATTGCTAGGAGGTGAACCGTATGACATGACGCCTCGTTGCATATCAATCTATGATGGGACTCATAGGTGATAATCGCATATCACCCTACTGTCACACTCTTTCGACTATTGCTAGTGAGAGGTTTTAAGTCCCTAAATGAGGGTCTCCTCAGTTCCTGTCACCACACTGTACTATCGTGTCCATGGAGTTGGTTCAGTACACTGATATCTCCGTGCCAATGATGTCGCTTGCGCTGTTGTGATAATTCGATCTCCCTTCGTCAGAGGTCTGCGAGAAGTTGTTGAGCGTTGCTCAACACCGCCAACGGAGATTTAGTACAGCTACAGACAAACCTACGGCCTACCCAAGGGCCTACGGCCACCTACCAGGACATTTAACCACTTTTGGGCAGTTACGGTACTTATGCATTCTTTGACACCCGCAGACGCTTGCATAATCAATAAACCCGCGGACATCCCAGTTGCGCACTGGTTTTGAAAGTTCAGCGCTCAGCGTCTAACTGTCACCTTCGTTTGGTATGATGTGGCAACTACGCTGTGTCCCCAGCCTCCCGTTCTTGCTAGCAGCAACGGCGCTTGTTCTCCCATCCGCTGCTGTGCCCTCCGGTCCACTTCAGGCCGCTTTTCGAGTTCAGTCCGGGATCTCGGCGGAGCGATCGGATCGAGGATGGAACTTGCCCCCACACCCAAATTCCACCCATCACCTCATTTTCAACAGCGTAAGCGGTTTGCTACAACGCTGGCCTAACACCTTCCGCAGAAATGGTGCGCTTAATTTACCTATCTCAAGCAACTGAATGGCGATCCAAGAATTGCTCCCTGCATTAGGTCACAGTCTTGTACCAGCGACAATTCCCAAAGGGACAATTTTATACCACGGGCGCACAGAGGACCAAATCCCAAATTCCTCCGACTGGGTTGCGTTCGACTTTGAACACGCGTACTTGTTCTGCAGTGGGTCCTGTTATGTCATCTCGTTACAAGCGAAGCGCGACCTCCATCTTGTATATTTTGATGGTTCAAGCGCGGTGCAAATGAAGGATGGTCCCCTGGATTCTCAGCAAGTCATCGTGTGGGGGCGACCTCGACCAGACAAGTCTGACTCATATTGGGAATACATCAAGGTTCTATGTGATTGGGGCAGACCACTTGGCCTGGATGGTTTCGTTCGAATGAGTTATCATTTGTGCGTTTCTGGATTTCCCTTTACTCTAGGTGTTGACTGATCGCAGCGAGGTTATGATATGCGATTTTCTGGACGCCATGGAAGTCGTCACCTTCCTCAATCTCCTACCCAAAAACCTAACGAACTTGCGGTGGCGTTTACCGGGTATTCCGTCTCCAATGCCCCCGTCTGGCTGGCGTGGCTCACTCCCATCCCACACTTTCCCCGAGGCACACCTCGCAGGAAGTTGGCACAATCATGCACCGGGAGAAACACGTGTGCGCCTTGACTACTCAGGGCTCGTCACCTTTTATGATCCATCGCTGTCGAGCCTTGTAGAAGCACGCTACGGAAAGGATAGATCACATCTCCGTTTGGAAGGGATCTCCGTCCTAGACTCCGAGAGAGTACGTGCTGAGTTGCAGGCCGTACTCGCGCGCGAGCAAGCCGGAGGGAGCAGTATAGACTGGGGCAGCATCTCCCGAGTCGTCGTGGAGCGCTACGGTGGTCGGCTCGAGTATCTGCGTTTCCTACTCTCGTCAAGCACGACAGCGTTTGGTGACAAATTCGAACAAGCTGCCATAGCACGCGCGCAGCTGCTCGTCATGCTCGCCCCGTGCATCACAACAGCAGACGTCCCAAAGCAGCTTCCACCATCAACCAATTTAAGCTGGGCAGCACCAATCGCACGGCGTTGTGCAACGACGCAAACATCTCACATTTCGCTGGCTATACTCACACCGCAGGAAGCACGGATCCACGCTGCAGTGGAGAACACGCTTCATGAAATATGCCGGCGGTTGGTTCTTGTGTGGGTTGAGTTCTTCGACGTGGAAGCAGCAGACGAGGTGGGGACAACCAAGGTTATTGAAATGGCGCATGAGCACATCGACGAGCTGATGACGTGGCTTGATTGGTCGGTGTGGGTCCGGTGTGAGCCTGGGTGTAGTTTTGGAGTACGTCGCTTGATTTTCTGTTTTTTTTTCCTGGTGATGAGTGACGGATGTGTTGATGGTGGACAGGAGACGTGTTACCTTCCAACCTGGCCGTTCGCATTTTTGGGCGGTGACCCATATGACATGACGCCTCAGTGCATATCACTCTATGATGCATATGATGGGGCTCATAGGTGATAACCGCATATCAAGTTACTGTCTCGCTTTTTCGACTATTGCTAGTGAGGGTGAGATTTAAGTCCCTAAGTCAGAGTCTACTCAGTTCCTGCCACCACGCTGTACTATCGTGTACATGGAGTTGGTTCAGTCCACTGATATCTCCGTGCCAGTGATGTCACTTTCGCTGTTATGATAATTTGATCTCCCTTCGCCAGAGATCTGCGAGAAGTTATTGAGCAAGCAAAAGCCCTGCTCAACACCGCCAACGAAGATTTATAAGTACATCTACGGACAAACGTACGACCTACCAAGATATTTAACCTCTTATGGCAGTCACGGTACTTGTGCATTCTTTGCAGATTCTTCGATGCCCTGCAGACGTTTGCGGAAGCAATAAACCCAACCCGCGGACATCCCGAGTTGCGTGTTTGCTTTGAACGTTCAACATTCAATATTCAGCAGTCACCTTCGTTTATGATGTGGCAACTATGCTGTGTCCTCAGCCTCTCGTCCTTGCTAGCAGTAACACTCTTTGTGCACCCATCCAGTTCCAGTTCAAGCGACGGTCCACTCCAGGCCGCTTTTCGAACTCAGTCCGGGATCTCGGCGGAGCGATCGGATGTAGTAGGATGGAACTTGCCCCCACACCCAAATTCCACCCATCACCTCATTTTCAACAGCGTAAGCGGTTTGCTACAACGCTGGCCTAACACCTTCCGCAGAAATGGTGCGTTCAATTTACCCATCTCAAGTAATGGCGAGCCAAAATTGCTCCCTGCATTAGGTCACAGTCTTGTACCAGCGACAGTTCCCAAAGGAACAATTTTATACCACGGGCGCACAGAAGACCAAATCCCAAAGTCCCCTGACTGGGTTGCGTTCGACTTTGAACACGCTTACGTGTTCTGCATATTTGGGCCCAGTTATGTTATCTCGTTTCAAGCGAGGCGCGACCTCCGTCTTGTATACTTTGATGGTTCAAGCGTGGCGTTAATGAAGGATGGTCCCCTGGATTCTCAGCATGTCATCGTGTGGGGGCGACCTCGACCAGACAAGTCTGACTCATATTGGGAACACATCAAGGTTCTATGTGATTGGGGCAGACCACTTGGTCTGGATGGTTTCGTTCGAATGGGTTATCATTTGTGCGTGCATGCCATTTCTGGATTTCGCTGTACTCTAGGTGTTAACTGATGGCAGCGAGGTTATGATATGCGATTTTCTGGACGCCATGGAAGTGGTCACCTTCCTCAATCTCCTACCCCGGAACCTGACGACCTTGCCGGGTATTCCGTCTCCAATGCCCCCGTCCGGCTGGCGTGGCTCACTCCCGAATATATCCCGCACTTTCCCCGAGGCACATCACGCAGGAAGTTGGCACGATCACGCCCCGGGGGAAACACGCGTGCGCCTCGACTACTCAGGGCTCGTCACATTTTATGATCCTTCGCTATCAAGCCTTGTAGAAGCACGCTACGGAAAGGATAGATTACATCTCCGTTTGGAAGGGATCTCCGTACTAGACTCCGAGAAAGTACGTGCAGAGTTGCAATCAGTACTCGCGCGCGAGCAAGCCGGAGGGAGCGGTATAGACTGGGGCAGCATCTCCCAAGTCATCATGGAGCGCTATGGTGGTCGCCTCGAGTATCTGCGTTTCCTACTCTCGTCAAGCACGACAACGTTTGGGGACACACTGGAACGGGCTGCCGTAGCACGTGCGTAGCTACTCGTCATGCTCGCGCCATATATCACAACAGCAGACGTCCCAAAGCAGCTTCCTGCATCATCCAATTTAAGTTGGGCCGCACCAATCGCACGACGCTGCACGACGACGCAAACTTCTCACATTTCACTGGCTATACTCACACCGCAAGAGGTACGGATCCACGCTGCAGTGGAAAACACGCTTCATGAAATATGTCGTCGGTTGGTTCTTGTGTGGGTTGAGTTCTTTGACGTGGAAGCGGCAGACAAGGCGGGGGCTACAGACGCTATTGAAGCGGCGCATGGACACATCGATGAGCTGATGAGCTGGCTTGAATGGTCGGTGTGGGTCCGATGTGAGCCAGGGTGCAGTTTTGGAGTACGTCGCTTTTCCTTGGTGATGAATGACGGATGTGTTGATGGTGAACAGGAGATTTGTTACCTTCCAACGTACCCGTTCACAATACTAGGAGGTGAACCGTATGACATGACGCCTCGTTGCATATCAATCTATGATGGGACTCCTAGGTGATAACCGCATATCACGCACTGTCTCGCTCTTTCGACTATTGCTAGTGAGGGTGGGATTTAAGTCCCTCTACTCTATTCCTGTACTACACTGTACTATCATATCCATGGAGTTGGTTCGGTTCACTGATATCTCCGTCCCAGTGATGTCACTTGCGCTGTTGTGATAATTCGATCTCCCTTCGCCAGAGGTCTGCGAGAAGATGTTGAGCGAGCAAAAGCCCTGCTCACACCGCCAACGAAGATTCAGGACAGCACAGCTACGGACAAGACTACGACCTACTAGGATCTTCAACCTCTTCTGGGCAGTTCCACCACCGACGGACAGAACTCAAAAGCAGCCACTGGACCGTCGCTTAAACTGTAACTGGTTAGGAGCACAAAAACCGTTCCTGCTAGTAAGAACGGGAGGCCGAGGACGCAACGTATTTGCCACATCATGCATCATAGGCGAAGGTGACCGTCGATCGTTGATCGTTGAACGCTTAAAACAAGCGCTTAACTCGTGATGTTCGCAGGTTTATTGACTCCGCAAGAGTCTGCGGGCGTCAAGGAATGCGCAAGTGGTCGTCTCACAGGAAACCGCACCTCCCAACTACAGAGCGCTCCGTGTCCCCTGTCCGTGACGGCTACGAGATGAATCAATGTCATCACCATTCCGCATCATCCGAGTCGACGATCGGGGGAGACGGACGGAGGCTCTAGCTGTCTTGTAGGCGGTGTGGCCTGGGCTGTAAAGTACCTGAACCACAACTCACTCACAACGCCGTCGTCTCTGCCCAATAAATGTGGCGCTTGTGCTCTGCTGACGTGGTTGTACTGTACCCTGAGAACTACCTACTTCGAGTGCACGCCGACCTCGAGTAACAACGAGTAAGCTTCACTTGCAGCTTGCAGCACGATGGTATCCCCACGCCGCAGCTGCACTCCAAGTCAACCAAAGAATGTGAGGCATTCAGGTCGCACAAGCGTGGATATGGTAGCCTAGCGAGTGACCGTTCTAGTGGAGGGCACGGTGATAGAATATAAATACTACTTAGAGACGCGACATGTATGGTACATTACAGGGCTACACTATCACAGAGATGTCAGAAGGCAATTAGGCAACAATTGTGCTAGAGTTGTGAGGCACTCTCGTGCGCTTTGGAACTGTTCTGGGGGGTGGATGCATGGGTGGATTGTCGTCGGCGACGACGGCATTCCCGTGGATTATCGGACTCCAAGTCATCACCTTACGACACGCCCATGTATTCCTCGGAAGCTGCATGAAAACACCCAACCCAATGCAGACTACACCAACGAGCACGACGTACGTAAGGTTTCCTCCCAAGACGTATGCGTCAGGGAGAAAGCAAATAACCCGTCAGGGACAGCCGGTCCAACAGCGCTCTGAACTGAGAACGCCACCTGCGAAAGACCATACGCGGAGCCGAGAGACCGTTTGCTGGAAACGGCAGACGAATGGACACGTCCATTGAATCTGAGTAACCCCACGTACGTGATGAGTTTCCGTGTGGAGCTAAGGCGAAAGTTATGGGGGAAAACGTACCGTATCCCATGTCGAAAACGTAGTATGACACCAGTTGCAAAATTAGGAGGAGCCCATGGGTCTGGTAGCCACATAGATCCGCCCAGAGAGTCACGGTCTGTGAACAGATGCATATTACATCATTTGGCCCTCTATCTATCTGGTATTAGTGAGCCACTTACCCCTTACGATGCGCCCGCGAGTTCCTCGGAAGCTGCGTGGAGACACCTAACCCAACGCAGACCACACCAACAAGCACGATGTATATAAAGTTTCCGCCTAAAACGTTATGGTCAGGGAGAACGAAAATAACCCATCCGCGGCAGCCGGTCCGACAACGCTTTGAACCGAGGACACCACTTGCGAAAGACCATGCGCGGGGCCAAGAGATCATTTGCTGGGAGCGGCAGACGATATGAATATGTACATCGCACCTGAGTGACCACACGTGCGTCATGAGAATCGGCACGAGATAAGGTTTATGGGGCATCAAACTTACCGTATCCCAAATCGAAAACGCAGTATAACGCCAGCTGCAAAACTATGAGTAGCCATACAACTTGATTTGGGCCACCACCAGCAACCATGGCCAAGTTTTCGAATGGGAATATGACAGAGATCAGAGCGCACGATGCGATGCTGAAAACGAAGACACGCCGCAGGCCAAAACGGTTACGAAGTGCGAAAAGAACAGAAAAGATTCCATCCATGAACCGTATGTACAAAGACAACCACAAGCCAATAGATGCCGGGCCCAGGTTGAGTCCGCCGTACTCGACCGGCGTCGACCACACAAGCGGAATGCACGACCCCACCATAGCGCTGAGAAGTGCGAGCATCCAGTAATTGGCAAGGGAAACGACGACTGGCTTTGTCAGAACAGATCGTATCGGCAATGGCTTGTCTGGTTCATTTGGTAAATCTGGACTAACGACATCCTCTTCCCGGGGACTATCAGAATTGGCTGTCACAAACTGGAGCTTCACTGAGGGCTTCGAATGCAACGTCTGGGAGACAGCATTACACAACCTTTTTAAAGAGCAAGGAAAAAACATACCTCTTTCAAGTACAATGCCGTGATGACGAATGAAAGGCATGTGAAAGTAGCGGCTACCAGACATGGCAAGAAGTATGGGTAGTCTGCCCAAAAAGGGTGGGAGAATGTATGTGGCCAGCGATCTTGGGGCCGTGACAAGATACCACCAATCAATGGACTAAGAAATGCGGAAAGTCGGCTGAAATTTAGCAGGGGTAGAATAAAATGATGGACCCAATCATATATCCGATTGACCAAGCCACCGGTGGCATTGAGAATCCCCGAGCAATATTCGTCTCGTCTGTGAGTTCCGCTATCATACTTTTCGAAGCGCCAATGTGCCCCCTCATCGCGCCGTGCAGGCACCGACTTTGATCCTCATGATAGCCAGTGAACATTGTTGCTAGGGGTGTGCATAGAAAAACACCTTAATACAAGCACCCAGAAGGAATGGGACAAACCAAACAGCAGGATGGCGAGTGTTGTCCCGAGAAGGCAGGACAAAACAACAGGCTTGCGTCCGACGTGGTCGGATAGGCGATTCCATGAGAATGAGGAAGCAGCCTCAGACGCGTAATGAAGCGACATCTATGGCGCATTTTGGTCCACATCTGTTCATTTCGAAAAAGAATAACTCACTATTATCCCCGTGTGGTACCCAACCTTCCGTGCATCACCGCCGACATTCGGGAGCTCTCTCACTAGCTGAAATGGTGTTCACCATGTTCAGCAGGGATAAGAGCGCACTGTACCTGGTTGAGGTAAGGACTTATCGATTGGGGCGTGATAGCTTCAGCGAACAAGGCCGTGAGGAGGATGGAGATCTGAGTGGCTGGTAACGGCGTCCGAGTTGGATTCAAGTGAGGTAGAACTTCTTCTAGGTTTGGAAGGAGAGGTGTGTCCTCATCGAGTTCGTAATTATCTTCGAATCTCCGGAAAGACATTGACCGTGGCCTGTGGGACTAGGTGCTGGAGACGATATGTTTCAATGTCCAAGAATTATGGTAGCTGCTGGACCACTCAGCCACTTGAGGACGAAAGTTGGCTAGCGGAGGTTATGGCTGAAGGGATATCAACGCAGCATCTGCAGCATCCCGAGAGAGGATCGTCCAGGGTTCTTCCTGATCTCAGGAGAGGTGCCGGAGAAATCCGCGGGGGTATCTGGGCGTACGCTACCTCGGGGTATTCCTCTCCTGCTACAGTCACGTCAGAAATTGTAATAAGGCGATGTTAACTACTCATGCACTGGAACTGGGAATTGGTCTTTACAGTAAGCAGATCCAAAAACGAAACTCATCACAATACAGTAGCTCATGTTTTTCCACAAACCTTGACTAATCCTGACCCGTGAGAAAAATCAAGTCACCACCCGGGTCGTGACAACACTGGCTGTTCGGTACTTTACAACCCAGGCCACGCCGCCTATAAGACGAACATTGCGAGGATACTCAGGCTGTTATTATTTCATCATGTTTACGTGACAGTGATGCCATGAAATTGTTGTTTGGACATATTACAAATTGCGAGGATGACCAACCCGCCATATGAAGGTCATGGAAGCAAGGTGACAAGCGATAACGCGACAACGAGCCAGTAACCAGCCATGCGTGAACGTCGGGCGCTCACTCTTTTACCCAGCTGCTGCCATTATGCGGTGCCAACTGCTCATTGTCCTCCCGTACTTGCTAGGAGCAATGGCCTTTGTTCTCCCTTCTGTGACTTCCCGTTCTAGAGACAGTCCACTTCAGGACACTTTCCGAGTGCCTCTAGAGAGCCCTGCGGATGGCTCGAAGCTAGAGTGGACCTTTCCCCCAAGCCCAAATTCTACTCACCACCTCATTTTCAACAGTGTGAGCGGTTTGCTACAACGATGGCCTAACATCCTCCGCCGAAATGGTGCGTCACATCTCACCGATCCGACCCCACATGGGGTGCTCACACCTGTATCCTGCATTAGGTCATAGTCTGATTCCTGCGACAATCCCCAAAGGGACAATCTTATACCACGGGCGCACAGACCCCCGAATCCCAGACCCACCGGATTGGTTTGCATTCGACTTTGAACACGCGTACTTGCTCTGCATTGGGCCCTGCTACGTGATCACGTTACAGGCAAAGCGCGACCTCCGTCTTGTATACTTTGATGGTTCAAGCGCGGCGAAAATGAAGGATGGTCCCCTGGATTCTCAGGATGTCATCCTATGGGGGCGACCTCAACCAGACAAGATCTTCTCAGAAATAGAGCGCATCAAGGCTCTATGTGATTGGGGTAGACCATTTGGCCTGGATGGTTTCGTTCGAATGGAGTATCATTTGTAGGTGTTCGCCGTAGTTAAAACACAATTATTCGTGGTGCTGACTTATGACAGCGAGGTTATGATGTGCGATGTACTGGGCGCCATGGAAGTCGTCAACTTCCTCAATCTCATACCCAAGAACCGAACAGCCAATCCCAGGGATTTCCCTGGCGTTCCGTTGCCGATTCCCGCCCCGCCTCCATACGAGCCCCCATCCGGCTGGCGTGGCACACTCCCGAATGGTTACCGCATTTATAGCGAGGCATTGGTTGCAGGAAGTTGGCACGACCGCGCGCCAGGGGAAACGCGCATACACCTGGACTACTCGGGTCTCGTCACCTTTTACGATCCTTCCCTCTCGAGTCTCGTTGAAACTCGCTACGGCAAGGATAGGCTACACCTTCGTTTGGAGGGTATCTCAGCCCTAGACTCGGAGCGAGTACGTGCCGAGCTGGAGACAGTGCTCACGCGCGAGCATGTACGGGTGAGCAGCATCGACTGGAGCAGCATCGTGCGAGTCGTAACGGATCGCTATGCCGGTCGCCTCGAGTATCTCCGTTTCCTGCTCTCGCCGAAGACGTCAATCATGGATGTACTCGAGCAAGCTTCTGTAGCACGCGCGCAGCTGCTCGTCATGCTCGCGCCATATATTACAACAGCGGACATCCCAAAGCGGCTGCCCGCATCGGCCGACTTGAGTTGGGCAGCACCGATCGTGCTGCGTTGCGCAACGACGCACACGTCTCACATCCCGCTCGGAATGCTCACGCCACAAGAGGTACGGATCCACGCTGCAGTGGAGAATACGCTCCATGAAATATGTCGTCGGCTGGCTCTTGTGTGGGCCGAATTCTTCGATGTGGAAGCGGCAGACGAGGCGGGGGCTAGTGAAGCCTTCGATGTAGCGCATAGGCACATCGAGGAGCTGATGGAATGGCTTGACTGGTCGGCATGGGTTCGGTGCGAGCCTAGGTGCACTGTTGAAGTACGTCGCCTGGTTCTCTATTTCTTCCCAGTGAGGACTGATGAGTGCCTTGACGGCGAGCAGGAGACTTGTTATGCACCAACGTGGCCATTCTTACAAGGAGATGACCCGTATGACATGTCACCTCGTTGCGTACCACTCTATGTTACGGTTTTCTAGTGATACCCCTCGATCACGTTATTTTTGTTGTCGGTGGAAAACCGTGCCCACTCTGCCCCTGTTGACACACTTTTTTAAACTCTGCATTTATCACTAAGCGTCGTCGTTGCCGACACAAACCTTGCTTGGATGTGCAGGAAATCAATATCAAAGAACGTCGGGGAAGAACAAAGTCAAGTAGAAGTAGATATTCCTGGAATCTTAGACTGTGTTGGACGCTTTCAACTGTAGTACGAACAGGGTGTTATAGGATCCATGCAGAGGCCATAACTGGCACGAGACGTGACCAAAGGAAGAGAAGAAGACCTCACCCAAATGGTCAGGCCTGTCCGAGTCAGGGGGGCGGGTATTCTGGGGTACGAGCCGGATGACAACCCTATATAGCAGCGCCATCAGCGGTTCACGTACGTTCAACCCGTGGACGATATTCCCTTCGAATGCGTCTCGTCTGACGCTCCGCTGGCTCAGTCGTATTCATACGCTAAACAGGATTCCGAAACGTGGACGTCTTCATTCTCATCCTCCCGTCATTGGGTTTCAAGGCTGCGGTCCTCGGCTCTAGTTGTCTTGTAGGCGGTGTGGCCTGGGTTATAAAGTACCCGAACAGCCCTCGTTCTAAAATCCACTCCCAACGCCGTCGTCTCTGGCCAGTAAACGTGGCGCTTGTGTTCTGCTGACGTGGTTGTACTGTACCCGGTGAGGTTCCAGCCTTCCCCGATGATTCAGGCAACACATACCCCGATAACTACCCACTTCAAGTCCGCGCCGACCTCGAGTAACAGCGAGTCAGCTTCACCTGCAGCTCGCAGCACGGTCACATCCCCGTGCCGCAGCCGCACCACTCCAAGTCGACCAAAGAATGCGAGGCATTCAAGTCGCACCCACCAGGGTTGACATGGTGGCCTAGCGAGTGGCCGTTTTATAGGAGGACATGGTGATAGAATACAAATGCTACTTAGAAACGCGACACGTACTGTACATTACAGGACTACACTATCACAGAAATGTCAGAAGGCAATTGGGCAACATATGTGCTAGAGCTGTGAGGCATGCGAGGGAATGTCGTGCGCTATGGAACTGTTCCGGGGGATGGATGCATGGGTGGATTGTCGTCGGCGACGACGGCGTTCCCGTGTATTATCGGACTCCGAGTCAGAGTCCATATGTCGGTGTTGGTGATGGCGGGTACGCTTCAGAAATCGGATACTATCGTCCTTGAGCTTGAGCTCTTGGACCTCGGCCCGTAGTTCTTTGACGTTCTCCTTGAGGCCGGTGAACTGGATGTCCAATTGGTTGGCTCGACGGGTCTCTGCATTGAGAGCATTTGAAAGCTACTCGTTTCGCATTCGGACGTCGCGAACCCCTGCGTGAGCTGACTGATACAGCAAGAAATTCAAGGATCTGTTCGCCCGAGCTTCTTCGGGTTCACGGATACCGCCGGGGCGGAAATAACTGGCGATTGCGGAAAGTGCGTACGCAGCCGCGGATTCTAGCTCGTCCTGTGATTTCATTCCGAGGGTTGGCTACTCGATAACCATGAACAACGAAAGTAGACTTACAGTCTCTCCATCGGAGTCTTCAAGTTCCGCCTCCATTTCGGCCTCATCTTCTTCCTCCAATGTACCCTCATCCAAAAGCATGGATAATAATTTTACTTTTTTGTTATGGATTTTTTCATTGACTCGAAGAGCCAATTCAAGTACTTCCGGACTGGCTTCGTCCGAGTCGGTGAGGTTCTTGGCTGTACGATGGCTGACAGTGCAAGGTGGTTACGAGCCTAACTTAATTCAGCGAGAGGAAGCTATTTGTCTAGATTCGGACTTTTGCTTCACACGCGTCGCACTAATCAGCTACAGTAATGCGCGCAGTCTCTACGAATCAGGCTCTACCGACCAGAGGTCAGTGGTCTATTGCAAATCCACGGCAAGACGCGAGCTACCGTATGGTGATGAGTTTTGTTTTCGAATTTGCTCACTGTACAGAGCAATTTCCAGCTCCAGTGCGTGAGTAATATCGCCATAGTACCATGTCTGACATGACTGTAGCAGGAAAGGAATACCACGAGATGGTGCCCAATGTGGCGATGACACCCAGATATTCCCGCGGATTTCTCCGGCAGCTCTCCTTAGATCAGAAAGAACCGTGGACGATCCTTTCTCGGGATGCTGCGCTGATATCCCTTCCGTCCTTAACCCCACTAGCCGACTTTCGTCCATAAGTGGCGGAGTGGTGGTACCAGCAGCTATAATCCTTCGACACCGAAACACATCGTCTCCAGCACCCCATCCCACGGTCAATGTCTCTCCGGAGATTTGAAGATAACCACGAACTCCTTGACGAACTCGATGAGGAGACACCTTTCCTCCCAAACCAAGAAGAAGTTCTACCTCACTTGAATCCAACTCGGACGCCGTTACCAACCGCTCAGATCTCCGTCCTCCTCACGGCCTGGCTTGCCGAGGCTATCACGTCCCAATCGATAAGCCCCTACCTCAACCAGGTACAGTGCGCTCTTATCCCTGCTGAACATGGTGAACACCATTTCAGCTAGTGAGAGAGCTCCCGAATGTTGCCGGTGATGCGCGGAAAGTTGGGTATTACACGGGGATAATAGTGCGTTATTCTTTCTCGATATGACCGGATGTGGACCAAAATGCGTCATAGATGTCGCTTCATTATGCGTCTGAGGCAGTCTCTTCATTCCCATGGAATCGCCTGTCCGACCACGTCGGACGCAAGCCTGTCATTCTGTCCTGCCTTCTCGGGACAACACTCGCCATCCTGCTGTTTGGTCTGTCCCATTCCTTCTGGGCGCTTGTATTCAGGTGTTTTTCTATGCACACCCCCAGCAATAATGTTCACTGACTAGCATGAGGATCAAAGTCGGTGCCTGCACGGCGCGATGAGGGGGCACATTGGCGCCACGAAAAGTATGATAGCGGAACTCACGGACGAGACGAATGTTGCTCGGGGATTCTCAATGCCACCGGTGGCTTGGTCAATCGGATATATGATTGGGTCCATCATTTTATCCTACCCCTGCTAAATTTCAGCTGACTTTCCGCATTTCTTAGTCCATTGATTGGTGGTATCTTGTCACGGCCCCAAGATCGCTGGTCACATACATTCTCCCACCCTTTTTGGGCAGACTACCCATACTTCCTGCCATGTCTGGTAGCCGCTACTTTCACATGCATTTCATTCGTCATCACGGCATTGTACTTGAAAGAGGTATGTTTTATTCTTGCTTTTTAAAAAGGTTGTGTAATGATGTCTCCCAGACGTTGCATTCGAAGCCCTCGGCGAAGCTCCAGTTTGTGACAGCCAACTCTGATAGGGAAGAAGAGGTCGTTAGTCCAGATTTACCAAATGAATCGGACGAGCCGTTGCCGATACGATCTGTTCTCACGAAGCCAGTCGTCGTTTCCCTTGCCAATTACTCGATGCTCGCACTCCTCAACGCTATGATAGAGTCGTGCATTCCGCTCGTGTGGTCTACGCCCGTCGAGTACGGCGGACTCAACCTGAGCCCGGCATCTATTGGCTTGTGGTTGTCTTTGTACGGATTCATGGATGGAATCTTTCAATTCCTTTTCTTTTCGCACTTCGTCAGCCGTTTTGGCCTGCGGCGTGTCTTTGTTTTCAGCATTGCATCATGCGCTCTCATCTCTGTCATATTCCCATTCGAAAACTTGGCCATGGTTGCTGGCGGTGGCCCAAATCTAGTTGTATGGCTACTCATAATTTTGCAGCTGGCGTTATACTGCGTTTTCGATTTGGGATACGGTAAGTTTGATGCTCCATACACCTTATATCGCGCCGATTCTCATGACGCACGTGTGGTCACTCAGGTGCAATGTACATCTTCGTTTCGTCTGCCGCTCCCAGCAAACGGTCTCTTGGCTCCGCGTATGGTCTTTCGCAAGTGGCGTCCTCGGTTCAGAGCGTTGTTGGTCCTTCTGCTGTGGACGGGATATTTGCGTTCTCCCTGACGCATAACGTTTTGGGCGGAAACTTTACATACATCGTGCTCGTTGGCGTGGTCTGCGTTGGGTTAGGTGTCTCCACGCAGCTTCCGAGGAACTCGTGGGTGCACCGTAAGGAGTAAGTAGCTTAGTTATATCAGATAGATAGAGGTCCATGTGCATTTCTTCACAGAAAATTGTCCTGGCGAATCGAGGACGAGCGTGGCTACCAGACCCCATCTCGTTGAGTTGGCACTCAGAAGGGATCACACTGGTTCCAGTGTCGGTGTTGGTCCGTGGCCTCACTCCGACTCCGAATCGTGGACGCTTATACTGATTCTGTGGCACCTACCCGGGTCTCAGATATAAGTGGTGGACTCAGGCTGTTATTTGTTCATGTTTGCGTGATGGTGATGTAAGATATTTACAAATTGCGATCTGCCTAACGCCTAAGCAAGGTGATAACTCGATAACGAGCCAGTAACCGGACATGCATGAACGTCGGGCGCTCGCCAATGACCACTTTGTCTCTTTTACCCAGCCGCTGCCATTATGCGGTGGCAACTGCTCCATATCCTCCCGTACTTGCTAGGAGCAATTGCCTTTGTCCTCCCTTCTGTGACTTCCCGTTCTAGAGATGGTCCACTTCAGAACACTTTCCGAGTACCTCTAGAGAGCCCTGCGGATGGCTCGAAGCTAGAGTGGACCTTCCCCCCAAGCCCAAATTCTACTCACCACCTCATTTTCAACAGTGTGAGCGGTTTGCTACAACGTTGGCCCAACATCCTCCGCCGAAATGGTGCGTTACATCTCACCGATCTCGCATCGAGTGCTCACACCTACACCCTGCATTAGGTCATAATCTGATTCCCGCGATAATCCCCAGAGGGACAATTTTATACCACGGGCGCAAAGACAGCCAAATCCCAGACCCACCGGATTGGCTTGCATTCGACTTTGAACACGCGTACTTGTTCTGCAGTGGGCCTTGCTACGTGATCACGTTGCAAGCTAAGCGCGACCTCCGTCTCGTATACTTTGACGGCTCAAGCGCAGCGAAAATGAAGGATGGTTCCCTGGATTCTCAGGATGTCATCGTGTGGGGGCGACCTCAACCAGACAAGTCCGACTCAGAATGGGAACACATCAAGGCTCTGTGTGATTGGGGCAGACAATTTGGTCTGGATGGTTTCGTTCGAATGGAGTTTCATTTGTACGTGTACACCGTAGCCAAACACGCAGTTACCCGTGGTGCTGACTATGACAGTGAGGTTATGATGTGCGATGTACTGGGCGCCATGGAAGTCGTCAACTTCCTCAATCTCATACCCAAGAACCGAACAACCATACCCAGGTATTTCCCTGGCGTTCCGTTTCCGTTTCCCCCTCCACCTCCATACGAACCCCCATCCGGCTGGCATGGCACACTCCCGAATGGATACCGCAGTTCTAGCGAGGCATTTGTCGCAGGAAGTTGGCACGACCACGCACCAGGGGAAACGCGCGTACGCCTGGACTACTCAGGGCTCGTCACCTTTTTCGACCCTTCCCTCTCGAGTCTCGTTGAAGCACGTTACGGAAAGGATAGGCTACACCTTCGTTTGGAAGGGATCTCGGCCATAGACTCGGAGCGAGTACGTGCCGAGCTGGAGACAGTGCTTACGCGCGAGCCTGAGCAGGTGAGCGGCATCGACTGGAGCAGCATCGTGCAAGTCGTCACGAATCGCTATGCCGGTCGCCTCGAGTATCTCCGTTTCCTGCTCTCGCCGAAGACGTCGATCGTGGATGTACTCGAGCGAGCTTCTGTAGCACGCGCGCAGCTGCTCGTCATGCTCGCGCCATATATTACAACAGCGGACATCCCAAAGCGGCTGCCCGCATCGACCGACTTGAGTTGGGCAGCACCGATCGTGCTGCGTTGCGCAACGACGCACACGTCTCACATTCCGCTCGGGATGCTCACGCCACAAGAGGTACGGATCCACGCTGCAGTGGAGAACACGCTCCATGAAATATGTCGTCGGCTGGCTCTTGTGTGGGTCGAATTCTTCGATGTGGAAGCGGCAGACGAGGCGGGGGCTAGTGAAGTCTTTGATGTAGCGTATAGGCACATCGAGGAGCTGATGGGATGGCTTGACTGGTCGGCGTGGGTTCGGTGCGAGCCTAGGTGCACTGTTGAAGTACGTCGCTTGGTTCTCTATCTCTCCCTGGTGAGGACTGATGACTGTCTTGGCGGCGAGCAGGAGACTTGTTACGCACCAACGTGGCCATTCTTACAAGGAGATGACCCGTATGATATGTCACCTCGTTGCGTATCGCTCTATGTTACGACTGCCCAGTGATACCTTCGATCACACTTTATTTTATTTCCTTACTGCTGTGGGTGGAGAACCGTGCCCACGCTGCCCCTGTTGACACTCTTCTTTTAAATCTTTATTTATCACAGCGCCATCCCAAACCATAAGCCTGAGTCCACTTTCCTAATACCGAGCGAAAGTGAGGAACATAGTCAAGTAGAGGTAAATATTCCTGATATTGCCTGTGTGGGAATGTAGCCGTTTTCAACGGTGGGGTGTTACAGGATCCTTACAGAGGCTATAACACGAGAAGTGACGAAAGGAAGAGAAAAAACAAGACCTCAGACCTGTCAGGACGGCGCGCATTCTCGGGTAAGGCAGAGGACATCAGGAACCGGCAACCCTAATCCGGCAAGACTTTTCATTTCTTCACTCACGCAAATGCTCCACTTCAAACTCATATTAGACAAATGTAACTAGATAGAGTTGAAGTACAGATGCATAGCTACAGAAATATCAGAAGCTTTAAAGAAAATATCAACTTTTACAGGGAATTTTGCCTAAACAATCCATCTTTTGCTAAAAGCATTTTCTTGCCTTTGTGAGTTGACTGGCAATTTTTGTCAAAATCAAATCTTATTTTTGTCTACATTACATAATCAGTCACGTGATTTCTACTGTATGGAAAGATATGCCCGCTTGCCCACTTGAGTTCTAACAAAACACATATGGGCCATAAAAAGCAAGTAAACATTTTGCATGCACAAACCCCTGCAAGAGCACATCAAGCAAAGCAAGAGGTGCCAAAAAACCATATGTGTTCTTACCTGTCAGGTGCACAGGCAGCATGGGCAAACAGAAAGTATCACAGTTATCACACCCTTCTCCCAGATATGATTAGAGAGATAAAAGATTCTATATGTTACATTCGACTGGATGTATCGGCTTGGCTTGAGCATGGGGTGTGGGGTACTGACTCTGCTGGTGGATTCCTTGTTGGTGTTGTTGCAGAGAGGCCCAAGCTTCCCCAACCGTAGGTCATGGATATGGCGCCAACAGTATGCAAGAGTGTAGGGAATAACCCTAGGCAGAGTAGTGAATATATGAGCATTGGATCTGATAAGAAGTACCTCCAAACATCACAGAAAGGAATAGGGGAATTGACAAGTTGTCTGGACTTGGATGCAACCTGGTGTCTGTGACAGTGTGAAATCAATATGATTCAAGAACTCAGACCTAAGGTCTAAGTCCTGTTACAGGTACTCATTATATACAAACTGGGACACACCACTACTAGTAATTGTCATAATGGGATTGCCACTAATACTACTAGTACTAGTATAAGTATGAGGTCATATGGAACCATGTCAAAAGCAACAGAACAACATGAGGCATAATAGTAAGTCATGAGACCAAGACAGCACACGTGAGAGGGAAGTGCAAAATAGAAAACAAAAATGGTCTCAGTGATAGCCCATATGGTAATGCATGCTGTGGTAAAAGTTCAGACAAAATGGTTAAGAAATGTGGCACACATAGCTGATCATAACACTATACTCCATGAGGAAAATTTCTACTATACATGCAATCTTTCCCTTTAGCTTTCCTATCAACTTTGTAGCTGATCTCTAGTCTGAAACACAGATTTGTCTGCTTATGTAATCAGGTACAGAACCTAACCCTAGGGTTTGTGGTTTAAGTTAGGGTTGCTGGTTCCTGATGTCCTCTGCCTTACGAGCCTCGGGATTGGGATTATAACCTTAAGTTACAGCAGCGCCACAACACAAGAAGAACAACATGTATGACCCAAAAATGTATTCGCAAGCAAAAATCGCTCAACTGCAACCGAAGATCTTACAAGATTGGGCAGGGTGGGAGTCAGAAGCTACGTGGCGAAATCCCAACTTTGGAGTAGTTGGGGGTTCTTACAGTAACGTAAGGGGGATTAAAGTCATATTATGTGGACTAGGTGTCGACTTCGTCGACTTAAAACCTTGCTTGGTGTCGTGTGTGTAAATTTACGGCAAAAAGTGCTGTGACGTTGTCCGTGGTGATTTTGACGTTGCGGTTTCAATCTTGTATTGTTCTGATCTGTCCGTTTATGTCTCTCGATGGGAATATTCACTGTTAGTTATGGTGTAGTCTACTGCTTCCAGTTTCGTCGAATTGTCTAGGGTTGCACTGAGAGTGGGCTGGAGTGCGAGGAGAAAAAAAAGGGAGTAGGTGGAATCGAATAGTATAAAGACCACACGTTACTGACGTAATTCAGACTTTACATATGACCTTGCAAGCAAGGTAATAATGCAATATACCCAGTATCAAGTTATCAAGCACGAAGCATAAGACACAAGTGAGCAGCAAGTGAGTTGTCGTGATTCAATATTCAATACTAGTATTCAAAGCCTGAGAGCGAGATCAGCTAGTTAGAGGGAATGCAAGGGTATCCCAGCAAGCACCTCGGGCTTGCTGGCAAGCGATACAAGTTACTAATCTCTAGAGGTCTGAGGTACCTCCAACCGGCTGCCACTGCAGTTCGGAGGCACAAAGGTGAATGCTTAAGTAGGTCAATTTAAAGTCTATTTTGGCACAGATCACTCATGTAGCACCAGTACCATTCAACATCAACTTGAATGACTCTTTGTATCTCGGTTTCCATGTCTCAGCCCCTTCCTCCTTGGGATGGAGCGACTCAGTTACTCGCTAAGCGTTAAGATTAAAGGGGTGCTGGGAAAGCCAGGGCGTGGGGCAACAGCTTGTACGGTCATTTTGACGAGATTTGACGTTGGCTGTTACGTCCCGGGTCATAGCAAGTATCTGACCTAACTCATAAGCGAGGGGACGTGATCAGGGGGACGCTTACTGCTTGATGACTGACGGCCAATGACGTGCTTATTCATGATACTATGTTGATTACTGATATTATTACTGTACGATGACAGGAGATGACTGATGGGTAGTAGTTGAGGCGTTAGTATTAGTGGACGTTACCAAGCGTTAGTAGTAGTGGCTGTATCGCTGACGAAGGCGTACAGTCAAGATAGGATATAAGGTAGCTGTTGACTGTTGTGGTCGACAGCTTGACTCTCTTGTACTCTTCTCGAATCTACTTGGCTTCTTTCTTCTCAGAAGTCCGTTCGCTCCCTTAGGAAGGCACTTTCAGGTGTCCTTGGAATCATCATACCTCCGCGTATTGACGCAACCTGCTAAGTCACGTTACTTGCCATCGCGTGTAGGGTCTAAGTCAGACCACGATCGTAACTTTAGAGTCAAGCTCCCTTCACATGCCGTGGCGCCAATCACAACCAAAGACGGTTGGGACTTCCAACCTTTCATCATCAATTCTAGGGAAAGAGACGCCCCTGCAAGATACGTCATCAACCGAGTTCGTTGGAGGACAGTCCCAGAAGAAAGACGAAGTGGAGCATTAGAGCACTACAACACCGGGTACTACGCCGAAGCAGCTACAGCCCAACGATTTCACCCCATCATCTTTCACCACGGAAGGTGTTGTTGGGTAGAACTCAGGTGGAATCGAACGCAAGAATACTTTGAAGCAACCAGACCAGCCGGAGACGATCTCAACTGCAACATTCTGCTATCAGAAGCACGAGACGTCGAAGAACAAGGACGAATCGACGGAACTGAAGAAGAAGAAGGAACACACGAAGAACCCGTATCGCCAGAACTCCAACATCGGACACCAGCAAGGACAGACACCAGTCACACAAGTGAACGAGTCCAGACGCCATCCATAGATAACGAACCAGACGTCATCTACATCCAAGAAGAGGAACCCGCTGTGGAAGAAATTATCACCCAAACAGCTACGTTACACATCCCTGACCCAATCAGAATGGCCACTCAAACACAGATCGAAGAACCAACCCCGTTGGTCATCGACGAAAGGACAGGTCATGTCGTAAACATGGACCCAGAAGACTTACAAGCAGCACGACGGGCAATGGGGCCAGACGAACCAGATTTGCCAGGAGGATTCGATTTCGACTACAACGAACCACCTCCTCAACCCTTCGAACAGCTCAACAGAGCTTACAGACAACAAAATCAAAGAGTCCCTCCAATCGGAGGAGGACCGCCTGCAGGAGGAGGAGGCCCGCCGGCAGGAGGAGGAGGACCGCCAGGAATGCCTCAGGGCGGCGGCAATACCACGGACAAATTCATAGGAAACCCCCCAAGTCTGTTCAACGGAGACAGATCAAAAGTCGAAGGTTTTATACTCCAATGGGAAATCTACGCTGGGGTCAACGCAAGCCACCAAGCAATGAGGAACAAGTATCAAAAAGCTATGTTGTTCCTCACTTACGTCCAAGGAGACCTGGTTAATGCCTGGGTCATGTCAGCCAACCAATGGTTGGTAAGAGAAGTATCCAGGGGTGTCAGCCAGTTCGATAACAGGCTGTGGAACAACGTTCTGCAAGCCTTTCGACGACAATTTGCTGACGTACTCAGCAAAGAAAGAGCCCAAGCCCAACTAGACGCAGGCATCCGGATGAAGGAAGGAAAAATAGACGATTACATCGCTCTATTCGAACAACTCGTTCGCTACGCCGGATACGACATCAACGCGGAACAAACCCTGAAGTACTTTATAAAGGGGTTACCTAGGACGCTCTATGAAGCAATGTACCAACACGACGATCCTAGGACTTACGAAGATTGGAGAGCATCAGCCCTCAAGAGGCAACAAAAGTGGATCCATATGCAGACGGTGCGCGGAAACTTAGACATGTTCAAAGGATCCGCTAATAGAAACCAACCGGGAGCACTGGCAAAACTCCTTGCTCCACTACCGCATCCCGACGCAATGGACACCTCCGCAGACCGAGTTAGAGGAAGACTCGCAGGAGCAGAAGACGTTATCAATACCCCGCGACCCCCTTTTCCACCAAGAGGAGGGTACTTACAAAGGCAACGAGGAAATCGACCTGACTTTAGT
>WITN01000292.1:0-96202 GCA_015025155.1 Lactarius quietus | reverse complement strand
GATGACTGAGGGCTTACTGTACGATGACTGAGAGTAGTAGTAGTGTGTCGTTTGGATTAGTGGACGATTACCCAGCATTAGTAGTAGTGGCTGTATCGCTGACGAAGGCGTACAGTCAAGAATCGGTTATAAGGTAGCTGTCGACTGATGTAGTCGACAGCTTGACTCTCTTGTATCATTCTCAAATCTAGTCGGGTTTCTCTCTACCCCGCCTCTAGTCGTCGCTCTCTTAGGGAGGCTCTTTCAAGGGTCCTCAAGACAAGTCACACTTTCACGTGTTGACACGAGTCGCTAAGTCACGTTACTCGCCATCGCGTGTGGAGGTCTAAGTCGGACCACGATCGTAACAAGAAGTCTTCAATATCACTACGTGTGATACTGATAAGACTTGCGCCCTCCATATTGGAGTTGCGCCCACTTTGTGCGTAACGGAGTACCCTAATATGGTAATCATATGTACGATACTACTGTAATGTCGTAACTGCTATAGATAAGATACGTATGTACTTATTACGTTTCAACACAGCCATGGAGAATGCATTATCAAAGAGAGACTACAGGTGGGCCTAGATAGAGCTCAAATCAAGAAAAGTCAACTTGGAGTTCAAGTGCACGAGGCGATCACGTGGTCAAGTTTGGCAGAGATAAAGCAGACTGAAACCGTTCTAAGTCTGAACGTTCTGAACGACGATTCTCTGGCTCAACTTACCTGGATTTTCAACTATACATTAAAAAAACATGCCATGCCGCGACTCGGGATCGGAGCGGCAATAAGAGAATAATCCAATGCCGATTCCGCAGGATCCCAGCCAGTCCCAAGGCCAGTCCTGTCGGCGTATTATCACTTCCAGTTCAAACGTCACCGCATTAGAACTTGACAGCCAATTTACCTTGAACCTATCCCTTCCGCGCTCTGCAGGAATCGTTTAAATACAGTATCGCCCAGGTGGGTCCCGGCAACACTGGCCTCTCTGCCACAATGCATTTTCTGACAGTACTGTACTCCTCCTTTACGCACTCCCTTTCATCGTGTCGGTCCTGGCACACCTACCGACACAATCAATAAAACATAGACATTGCACTCACTCTGTCGCTGGCGGTCTCGCTATTCCCATCTCCAAGCGCAAAAATTTTGTAGTGACCATAGCATAGTCAACTCGCGGCTTCTCAGAATCTCAGGGACAGCGTCATGAGGAGTGGCAAGTAAGTAGAAAAATTGCTAAGATTGAGGGTCTTGATTCTTACGGTGAATCAGCAAATTAATAAGTGGACAGCTGAATTTCGCGAGAAACACTCCCCCCTCCCCAATTTATTTTTTCAATCCCATTATAGTGCGCCTTGGGGTGAATGACCCCTGCGGCACTTATACAGTATGTGCCAGTCACCAGTGTGATCAAGAGTGTGATCACCCAGACCTTTTTCGGAGCCAGATTTACTTGTCTGATGCCACGTTCCCTTCTCATTGAAGTTCTCGCCGTTGGTATTATTTTCGTTCCTGTCACGAGAAGTAAGCGAAATCGCAGTCGGAAACCAGACTGGTCAAATGCGGCGGATCACGGATCACGCGATCACGTGATAATGGTTGAATTACCATTTTTGGACAACATATGCAGAGGCTCCGAGCCACGACAGCTGGTCATAGTGGCGCATCCTGTCATCTCCAAATGTCCTTCTCAGGGATTTGTCTGAGCTATCCCCAAGCTACGCCCATTCGGAGGTGTTCAAGCCAGGCCGCTTCCCCCTACTCTTACGCTTACATCACGTCGCTTGTCGTGATATATGTTTTGTGCCATGATGAGAGTGCAGAAACCTAACTGGCTATTTATCCTTGCAGATGTTGAGGTCCCGATGCGCCTGCATCAGTATGATATAGCCCTATTGCCGACATACTAGGTGACCCTGCAGGTATGTAACATGTCCTTGTTCGCTCGTGTGTGCAGCAATTACTCATCGGCGTAGAAACAGCCTTCGTCACGGTGGCCTCACATGGCCTGTTCTCTTTTCGACCATAACATACGCCGTATCTTTTGCAAGTGATACCGCTATGTGTTCTGTGCCAAGGACCTCTGTGCAGACCGCGAGGTGCTCGAGTCGCTCGACACTAACAACAGCACCCGCCTTTTCTCGCAAGGCTCCTGTCGATATGCAAGCGTTGTGCGCTTATATACACCCCTGAAAATCCACGTCGACGCTGACAGACAGTGTCTTCACAGACATTTCGCTGATCTAGAGCGCCCAGCTGGTAATCCACCCGTGTTGCATTACCACCGCATCCACGACATGAGTCACGATTATACCGATTAGTCTCGTTTCATACTTCGCAATAGCTTTTACATTTACTTTTGTGTTAACGATTACCTTCCTCGGGACGGTAGCATAGACAGCAATGTACTATTGTATCATGCCAATATTGATAGCCGCTCGATAAGATAAGATAAAAACATGCGTGTGCTTTTGCTGCGGTCCCCCGAAGACCGTCGCTTTCACCTCCACTGCGCAGACATGAGTAATCAACCAAGACCTCCCCTGAACGCCTTTAAGTCAGCCAGAACGAATAAGCCTCTAGTCGTGGAGTGCGACTATAATACCAAACGCCACAACCTGACCTTCGATTCCGCTCGAAACTGCTCCTGCGATGTGCTCAAGGCGAAGGTATTCCCGTCCCCGCCGTAACTTTACAATGTACTGAAAAGATATTCCTCAGGTCAAGGAAAGTTTCAAACTAACCACGCGTCCCTTCAACATACGGTGGGATGACGACGACGGAGAGCAGAACTACATCCTGGATGAAGGAGCGTTGGATGAAGCAATCCAGTACTACGAATCCTCCGATGGCAGTTCTGTCACCATTTTTGTCAAAATCTCTCTCGAGTACGATGGGCCCAGTCACTCCGATGTTATTCCGCTGGTCGGAAGAGAAGCAGACTTGGCTGAAGGATACCAGGACCCTCTCATCCATGCAGAATTTTCTAGCCTTCAAGTTGGCAACGCTACGTCAACAAGCTCGAAGGCAGGCTCTTCCGTAGTCGGTTTTGAATCGGAGAGAGACTAACGGTGTGTGCTCTCAGGATGCAGGAAGATCTATGCCGAACAGCCTTCCGTGGAAACCTCCCTCACACCTTTCCGTTGCCAACTCCGAATCTTGTGCATCTAGCGTAGACGATGATGCATCCGGGAAGGGTGTCTTAAACGGCAGTACTGGCGGACGCGGTTCTCATAGTGCGGATAGAGGTAGTAACGGACCTCCCGTGTTCGAATTGCTCAAACGCCAGGAGCGGCGCAACCCCTCTCTTTCCCGAGGGCACACATTATTTCAGACTCCTCTGGGGCAGACGTGGATGCCGAAACCTCCCCACGCCTTCCCACCTTCAATTTCCCTGGGCGACTCTTTCTCTCTCAACACAGATTCCCCAATGTCTGACGCTGGCCTCCCCGATCCGCCTGAGAGTCGCGAGCGCAGAGATGACTATGCAAGTTTCAGATCCTCGTGGCCTGCTGGAGATTCAGATTATGAGGTCCCGGTGAACGGGAGTCAACCCAGTAAGCTCTCGGTTACTGCACACACCTCTCCCAGAACCGACCTGCACTCACACTGACATACTCCAAGTTACCTGCTGTTCCGAGTGCGATGGTCTCCTCGACTGTATCAAGTACATCTGCACGACTTGTGGCGAGAAGACTCCGATGTCACGCGCTGCAGCCGCGACCGCAGCCAGGAGTCGCGAAGCCTCCACTTCGCCCACAATCCTCGGCCGAAGCCTCGGCTCGCCGGCCTCGCCTTCATCATCTGCTCGTGTTGGTTACGAGCTATGTGCCCCGTGTTTCGAGAGGGTCGGCATTGACCATTCCTGGTCGAGTTGCGTCAGCGGTTCGTTCTCGACTGAAGAAGAGCTCAAAAAAGCGCGACGTAGCCCACCAAAGCAGAAAGGGCTACTACGACATGCGTTTATGGAGCAGATTTGGGACAGCCACTCCTGGAGGGATCTCGGTAGGCGATGATTTCTCTGTGTGGGCGACAGTAGGCTGATAAATTAGCAGAGCAGGAAGACATGCTGCGCCAGTGCTCCGCATGTAATGGCGACCTGCCAGCGGATCGGTACAAATGTGCTAGTGGAGACTGCAATAACTATACGATTTGTCGAGGGTGCTTCAGGTAGCCATCGATATATCCTTCAGCTCCCTCCCCTAATGTGACCATGTCGAAACAGCATCGTACACGAAGTGCACCCGAGACACCCATTTCTGGATATGAAGGCCAAGCCTCCCTCCTACCACTTGGAAACATCGGATAGCGGCATCACGGTGGCAAACGGCAACGTGGATGAATCACGTCAGCGATCTTCTATCCCCGCTTATTTCCGCTCACCCGCTATTTTTGATTAGTTCCTATTTACAAATGCTCATAGTTCGTGCATGTCTCAATCTGCTTGAGAATTTTTCCCTGACGCGCGTGGGGAAGCTGCCGGCAGGTCATTGTTGGTTACCGAATGCATTGCACCACATGTAATGGGATCGAGCTTTGTTCGAATTGCGATGAGGCTGGAGTGTCTAGTTCACCCGACAGCGGGCACAGCTCTTTCCATACCATGGAGAGAGTAATGCTCTCCTTCTCGAATCGCTCGCGCTCGCGTTGGCTGACTATCAAGGTAGATATGGCTGTACAATGGAACACAGGACGTCTCGCAGCGTCACGGCCTGGACTCCGCTGAGTTGCGTCCGACCCCTGGTAGCGTCTCTTCAATCACCATAAAACCTCTCATAAGGTGACGCTGGGACAGGTAGTACAGAGGAAAATTTCATTCACACTCAGAGCTGCGATTCGTGCACAGAGGTCTGTCTGTTTTCCCATTTGATTTTGAATATCGATTCTGACGTCCGTAGACCATCGTCGGCGCCAGGTACCAATGTCTTAACTGCCCTTCGAGGCCAACCGCATATAACTTGGTGTGTGAGACCTTTACTCGTATGCAGCCACACACGCATATCGGATTTAGTGCTCGGACTGCGAAGTCAAGTCGTACATAGTCCATGACCCTATGCACACCTTCCTCAAGCTCCCTCGGGTCGTGGATATTCCTAGCTCACTCGAGTCCGAATCTCCGTTCCTACCGGTCTTGTTCGTGTGGCATTTTAATAGACCACCCAAGCAGGAACTCAAACACATATATCTCACAGGTATAGATCTCCCGCTGGACCTGCACCAGGCAGTTCTTCCTCAAACATGTCAAACCATTCAGACCCCGCTGGTAGGTTGGCTTGGCACTCTCCTGCAGTAGTTGGTCATCGACATTTGAAACAGCCTATCTTCGTAGCCTCACTCATACCGACGTCATCTGCGACAAACACTGTGGGAAGATCGTCGGAAAGTGGCACCGTTGTGCGTTCTCCGGCTGCGCCAGGGACCTTTGCGCCGATTGTGAGGCGTTCGACACCCACGACAGAACGCATGCTTTCCTTGTGCTCAAGGCGCGTGTCGATAACCTGGCGTTCCGGTGTGTTATTCCTATACGAGCGCACTGTTGAGATCTCTCTCACACTTCCTCACAGACCCCTTCATGAGTTAGGAAAAGCGGGTAGTCCCCAGCTCTTGGGCGGAAACATTTACAATCCGCGACGTTAGAACCTCCGCGGCCCGAAATCACCTTCATGAATACTAAGTACGCCGTCTGAGTTTCGTTTCGCTGTGCTCTGCTATCGCCTTGTGTAAAGTTGGCGTCATCACTCTGCTGTGCTATCGCTGTCTGTGAGGTTATTGCTATCGCTTGGAGAATTATAGTTTATACCAGCAATGTACTAGGGATACATCGACGTTAGGATAACAGGACCAATTTAACCCTTCTTGAACCCTACAACGTGCAAAGCTAGTCAGCGCACGCCAACGAGAGACAGAGAGAAAACTCACCAAGCCGACGCCACTCATAGAACGAATCAGTCCGAGTAGCACCAAGCTCAACAATCTTCGGACATCCATCGCGGTCCTTCTCAAGACGCATACACTCCGCACAATAATACGCATCCGATATCCTTACGCGCACACACGCAATCATCAACAGACGTAACTCTCAACTTGGACCGCCGAAATGCACCTGGAGAACCGCAAATGATACAGCGCCCGCCATAAGGTCTCGCAGATGCGCACGTGCCTTTCAGGGCGTACGTACAAGTCACATACGGGGCTGTTGTGTCGTTAGCGCAAAGAACTAAATGAGACCCGACCAACGCACCATTTTCTGTCGCGTTTCTCACAGAAACGGCCGATGGCTAGAGCGTGATTTCGGTCTGCTGGTGTGTGGGTGTGGGTGGAGGGAAAGACTCATCTATGCCTAGTAGGCTAGTTGGCGTCTGCACATGATCTGATCCGTAGTTTGCCGAATCGGACGTTATATTTGGGGGTTTCGTACTAGCGAAGTGGGGCAACGCACCGGGATGGTATTTGGACATGGGGATACTGTAGTGGCAGTAGCACGCGTAAATGTTACGCGCCTTTTGCGTGCTGCCAGTCTATGACGTCTAACATCTAACTCTCCCCACTCCATCGTTTTTATGTACGGTATCGGACTCGTACTTCACCGAAACTGTCTTCTGTCATTTCGATCGATGCTTATCACCATTTCAAGGACAGTCATCTCCCGAAAGTAGCCAAGAGAACAGCAGTGCGGGATCCAATAAGGTACTTGCCACTCAGTAACTCGTTCTTTTGAATGGTCGGCGCAAGGGTTAGCATGTTTACCGTAGTGGAACCTAGGGCTCTAATGATATCGACTCAACTGATTGCTACTCTCATGAGGCTCACAAAAGGTGTCCGAGTCGCCTTGAAAAGCAAGCTGATAATTTGAACTCATGTTTTGCGCCTTCGGGCTTGCGGAATTGTTAAGCGCCCAAATAGGGTAGGGAGATGCTCGGAAGGGGGCCCGTAGTTTTTGCAAGGTCCATAGCGCTCGGAATCGGCCAGAGTTTTAGACTCCGCAACTTAACCTTCTTTTCTTTTTTCTTCAGTCAATTTATTTAATTAAGATAAAAATATATTATTTACTAGAAAATAAAAATGTCATAAACTATGGACTTTTTTCTGTCGACACAGTACAGTAAAAGTGACGCGACTCCTAAGACGATTGAGCGCTTTGAGTCTCCGTACGCCAATTCAAATAACTTAACTCAAATAGTAGGAACACTCACAGGTTTCCGGTGACCCACCGTCAAGCACCATAATGAACGAAGTTCACCCATCTCTCCAGGGTGATCCGCCTCTTCCGACGCAGCTTCTTCACTGCAAACCAGAGTGCTTTCGCAGATCTTTCATAAAGGGGTATCCGTTGATCCCGTCTCGAATTTGAGAACAGTGCCTTGTAAAAATTCTCTGCTAGGTCCCGACCATCTTCGTCCACCATCGCCCACATCGTGCCCACCACGCTGCGGAACCCGCAGTATTGCACCGCGGCTGCGAGGTGAAGCCCCTCGTCCATGATGCTTCCTTCGGTCACCTCAGCCGTGTGGCAAGCAGAAAGAAACGCGAATTCGGCAGTCGGGAGATTGGCGCGCACGATCTCGAGTAACGTGAGGCGCTCATCTCCAAAAAGCTCGAATCCAGCCTCGAATGGTTTGCTGGGCTCCAGTGTACCGTGACAAGCAAAATGAACGAATCGGTGGTGATGAAAGCCTTCTATGACTATCGCGGGTGTTGCGGCTGCTGAGATAAGACTTGTCACCTCAATATCGAGAGCCTGAACGACTTGGATCTCGCCTCCCACAGTTGGAAGCGATGGATCAAGCTGCGCCACAAGTAGAATGGAAGGTCGATCCGAAGATTGTGAACTGGGATCGCGACTACGAGATTGGATTAGCGCGGAGAGTGAAGGGGTATAGGAACAAATGAAGAGATCCAAGAAGTAGCGCATCTCGCCATCATCAGATGGAATTGGACCCATTGCGTGGAGGGGAAGGGAACAAAACACGGAGGTAGGACACCACCAGACTCGGGACTGTTCTGGTACTTGAAGCTGACGGAGTCGGTCAATGACGGGTTTACCAACGAGGATGTAGAGCTCCGTGAGAACTGAGGCTAGAGTTTCGTTGTAAGCCTTTGAATCAAGTCCGTGTCTATCTCGCGAGTCAAATAACTTGTCCTTTAATGCGCACGCACGCTTGTAGAAATCCAGAGGGGTTGGGATGAGTGAAGGAGGTGTGCTGTGGAGGAGGATAAGAATGTCCGAGCGCCATTCGGAGTGGTTTATGATAACGACAGGACCAGATGATGCGGCAGAACGAAGTGTGTCAAAGGGTGGAGATTTCAGGAAGCTAGCGAATCCCGGCAAGGCTTGAATTTGGGAAATGAGTTTGTCACGTTCCTTCAAAATCTCCCGGTGCTTCAGCAGGAGACGGCCGAATGGGTCCACAGCCCTGAGACCGTCCGCTGTGCCGTCATCCATGCTTAATCCGGGGCTCGGTGGGATAGACGTGGTGAGCTCCTCGAGGTCTCGGTTGACCGCCACGTACTTGCGTCCTAACCCTGGATCTGCCTCGAGAAGTTGATCGATCGAAGTACGGAGGTGACGCATCTCGGACCAGAGTAGGGCTCGCCCACTTTCAAGAGTTTCAATCGCTTCCTCGAGTTGATGCAACTCAACCTGATACGAGACATAGTCCAGCGACATGCTATAAGTGACGTTACGTGTGGCGAGAGTGGTATGCTGTAGCTGCAAAGTCGGTGAAAAAAGTGGGACGTTTTGCACTAATGACAGCGCGCTCTTGTACGCTGTGGAGATGGAGGCGTGTCGGGTATATCGTGCAGTATGTGCCCATAAGCATGCACACTGGTAACGATCGGGCAAGCTCACATGTGCGCTATGGACATATTGGGAGAGTAGTTCCAGCGCTTCATCCAGGTCCTGCGCGCGGTAACCTGGAAAGAACTGGGAGCGTGTGAACAAACTCAGGGACTGTGGAGCCAATGCGAAGTGGTTCACGGGCTGTGAAAAGGGGCACGCAATAGCTTGACGGAATGAACTAATCGTCTCGTTAAGGTAATCGATCTTCTTTGTGCGCCAGAATGCTTCAAAGAGGACTCTGCCGAATTTATAAAAGAGGGCTGCCTGAGGTAAATCCGTGGGAGAATATGGGGCAAGCAGAGCTCTTCCCTTTTCGATTGCTTCGCCGATCTTCGTTGTGTCGTCGTTATTGTGGATCCAAAGGAGAAGGGTTTCCAATTCATCGGCTATCCGAAAGTATCCCCCCATCCCATCTCCCTCCTTGGCCAAGTCCTTGACTCTCGACTTTAGATCAGCATGCCAAAATGAATTGACGTTATCAGACGATGCTTCGAAGCCTTCGATGGAACCGAAGAAACTGAAGCGCTGCCCCGCCGTGAATTCCGGGTCAAACGAATGAAATGAGTGTTCTTTGACAGAATATGAGTTGCGAAGTGCGCGAGTGCAATATATTGCCTCCTCTAAATATTCCGGGGTCTTGTACGCCGCCGCTCGAAACTCCGCTAGCACTGATGAGAACGCTTGAGCTGCTACTATAGATTCGTCCTGACAATCTCCGGGGAAATTAGAGGCAATGATTTCATCCAGGATAGACATAGCCTCCTCGTAGTCGTCATTCACAAAAGTCTTAAAGTAGCGATTCATCAGAGCTATCGCAAGGGCAAAGTGACCCCCGAGTCGGGCCTCGAGTAGAGCCGGTATGTGCTTCCTCGCCACTTGCAGGCACTCGATGAGTTCATCCAGGGGAGGATCGGGGACACCCGGGTGAATTTTTGTCACCACAATGTCAGTAATGACAAGAATGATGTGAGTGGTGTCAACGCCGGACGTGAAGAGTTCACCAGAAAGAATGGCAATCTCCCGAATGTTCTGCATCACATTTCCAGTTTCCAACTTCGCTTTCAATGCAGTCACGAGCAATTCTGCGATCCAATGGCGTGGGATACCGGAGATTTCATTGTATTGATCTCGAAGGTGGAAGAGGTATTTGGCTGCGTAAACGGCGTCATTGGGCTGGTTGTACATCATCGAGCGAAAGACAAGTGAGCTGGCGAGGGAGAGGAAGGCTGTAAGAAAAATTGGACTGCTTTTTGGCCACCGAAGGGGGAAGAGGAGTATTGACTCGGTGAGATGACAAATCGATTTGTCGAAATCCTCCCTTTGATTTAACAGTAGGAATCGTTCTTGTCGACCTTCGGCTAGATCATAAAGAAGGGGAGGGCGAAGAGGATCAGATCGAGATACAATGGAGAGAAGATGTTGATATCGTGTGATATCGGAATCAATTTCGTTGATGGATCCTGTTAACAATTCGGCAGCGTTGAGACCCAGAAAGTACGGGACAAGCTTGGGACAAGCCCAGGAGGGCCAAGTCGATATCATGAACTTACTTAGTACACCATCCATGCTTGAAGCTTGAAGTGTTTAAGCGCTTGAGAATCAGAATGTACAATGAGGTGGACCTGAGCAATTGGGGGACGAAAGAAAGATGCGAGTGACCAATGGGTCTTTTTCAACGTTTCAAACGTTTCAATATCTCAATAGCCACAAATTGGGTGCCGCAGCAAGAGGGAAAATGTCAACACCTCACTTTGGACACGCGTATCAAATACTACTAGACTCGGAAGCAGTATTTCTGTTACAGCTAACAACGAAACGATAGACCTGAATCACTCAGGCGCAACTCCGATTTTCGTTTAGTTTTGGAGCGGAGCAAACAAAGGTAACAATTAGCTGTGGGCCACGGAGTGTAGAAAGGCTCGTCGCATGACTTCAGTGGTGCCTGCATTCTTTCCTGTTCAGGCCAGTGCCGTAGCACGCGGCTCTTCATCACCGTCAAATGTATTCGTTTTTTGTGCTCGATTTTACCCGAATTATGGAGAGCAATGAAGAGCTGGCACTGGTACGAGCATAAAATGTATACGATTTACTGCAGGGACCCCCACCCTCTAGTACATTGCCATGGCTAACAGCCAGAGTGACGACAACGACACTGCGAATGCTGACTTGGAGTCTGGGCTCCATCAGCGTTTTCCCCGTGCTGGGTACTGGTTCGGGATGCTTCCAACGCATCCCCTCTATCAACATAATACTACTTCAAGTTTGGCAGTCAAATCGATTTGGATTTTCGAATGGTACTAGATCGTGAAATAAACAAATGTTACAGCTACATCCAACCCGTTTAACAGTTGAGGTCGACCTAACGCCAGTGGAGTGCGGACTACAGAGCCTGTGTCCTGTTTGAGTCTAAGGACCCAGTTTACTGTACGCTGGCTGATGTGTGTAAAACGAGCAATGTCACTGGACTTGAGATATCCTGACATGACCACGAGCTGTTCTTTGATAGCTTTGGGGATGTGTCGTGTCATAATGATGTGGTGGGGACGGAAGGACTACAGAGTATAGCTACGACGAAACCCTGCTCTTTCACAATTTCACCGGGCGGACCATGCTGACACATTATTTGCTCCGCTCCAAGACTAAACGAAAATCGGAGTTGCGCCTGAGTGATTCGGGTCTATCGTTTCGTTGTTAGCTGTATGCCAGCCATAAGTTTTTCTCACACTAATGTGGGCGTCTGTTCCATCGTTGCCACATATGGAGCGACGGCGGCCTCGCACTCGAAATAAGTTACACATGTTTCTTATGCCTCCTTTGCTGTCCCTTTCCCGTTAGCGTCCCGCGTGCGTCTCCGTCCCGGCCTGCTGCCTGTGAACCCAATTCCGATTATCTTTCCCATTTCCCTTCTCTATCAATTTCGCAGAACTCGTACTCGGTGTCTTGTCCCGCCACATCAGCTTATACAATACTCGAAGGAGCCACAAACTCTTGGCGTACGGCGCGTCTTCCAGAAGCGAATGCAAAGACAGGGTAGGAGATCGGCTCCGCGTGACGGGCTCCGGCGTCTCACTGCTACCTCCAGCAGGGCCGGGGACTTTCTTAGACTTGATCATGTACACTCCTTGACATAACAAATGAGGGGGCAACGAAGAGTATGACCCCGCCTTTTTCTTGCGAAGTTCGTGCCAGTTGGTGGATGGCGCCATAGATCGTCAAATCTAGTGGTAGGGGATTGTTGTCCATGGAGATTTCGAGATGCCAGCCCGCACTCGGTGTTAGTGCAAGACGGGCTCGTGGCCTGAGACTTGCACGTCTGAGCGGCAGCCAACGCATGAGAACCAGGCTGAGACGGAGAGCTGGCCCCAGAGCGAAGGCGCAGGAAACGGGTCGGACGGTATCTTGCGCCGCAGATGTTGGCCAAAGATGCTCTACGGCTCGAGTGAGCGAGGAGGGGAAGTAAAAGAAAAACGTAGGAAAAGCCGGCGCAAGAGAGACGGTAGCCTGAGTATACATAGGCACCGTTATAACAAAGTTCTTCGATTGGTTTACCAGCAGGTTAAGCTATGTCAGAAGAAGAATGAAAGGCCAGTGGGCGAAACAGGGCGTTGATCGAGATGAGACAAGAGAGCAAGGCTATGATACAAGAGACGCGGTCGTCACTGGAAAGTAAACCAGATACGAAATTTGACTGCCAGCGGCCCGGCCATAGGGAGAGACCGGATGATCGACGATCGACGACCGATGATCGATGACGCGATGACGGGCATATGTACGGTCTAAACGAGACTCGGACTCGGAGAGGATACGCGGCCTGTGTCAATAACTTGAACTGCTGCGTGCGTCGTGTCCGAACGATGCTGCCAAATGAGCGCACGAGCGCTTGAGCCCCTTTGCCCTTTACCCTAAGCATTCATTCAACCTAGCTCCTTCGACTACACTATGTCCCAAGTTCCGTCCACTTCAACCTCTTCCACAAACTTTGAGGCCATCTTTTTCGCTGCTTTGAAAGCATACAAAAAACAGACGAAGAATGACATGCCTCCCATCCTCTAGCCACCCAGATGAAGACTTGCGACACTTCCAGTGCCATTCTCGCCATTCTTCGAACCCAAGTCGAGTCGGTTGATCATCTCAAAGTGCCGACGAAAAATGGACCAAAGGCTGGATCCCACTGTTAATGTCTTGCTCGCGTTTCTGCGACGCTTGGCAACAGTGTTGGTGTGGTAAATTACGAGACCTATAGCCTCTCGAGATCTACCCTCTGACGTATCTGACTACAGATATTCCCACCTGCAAATGCGATATTTACTGGCATTGGAGTCCTCCTCCAAGTGAGTACCCGAGTCATTTTGACCCTCTGGTGGGTGTCTTAGTAGTGACCTATCCTCTTAGGCCGTCAAGGATGTCCGCGCAGCCAAGATGCTCTAATCGACCTGTTCGGCCGTATGGAATACTTCTTTAAGCGACTCGAGGCATATATAAAGGTCCGACCGACGGCGGCCATGTTAGACATCATCGTCAAGATCATGGTTGAAGTTATCTCGATCCTTGGGATCGTGACGAAGGAAATCCGGCAGGGACGGACCAGTATGTTTTTCCCCATTGATATATTATCTCTGAAACTTGAACTTTACGCAGAGAAGCATCTCAAGAAGCTTCTTGGATTGAAGGGTGTCGAAGACGCCTTGCAGCGGTTGGATAAATTGACACAGGAGGAGGTTCGCATGGCAGCGGCAGAAGCCCTGATTATCACTCGCGGGATTGATGAGACAGTGAAGAACGTAGATGAAAGGCTGGAGGGCGTCTATGAGAGGGTGCAAGGTGTTGACGTGAAAGTAGGGGCATCGATACAAAGTGCTAAGCGTCAACAGCAGGGTGCAGGGTGTCGACGACAAGGTGCAGGCAGTCGATTGCAAGGTGCAGGCAGTCGACGACAAGGCGCTGAGCATCGACAGCAAGGTACAGAGTGTCGACGACAAAGTCGTTTCAGTAATCCAAGGTGAGTTATACTCCCATTGACCCCCAATCCGTCCTCAACTTGTTACTCCGTTAGGTGTGATGGAGACCGGAGTAGCGATTCAACAGGTGTTCAATAAAGTCAACGACCTGAACCGTTCGTAAGTCTTCCCTTCATCACCGTCGAAAGCTTGACCTCCTGAGATTACAGGAATGAGTTACGCGAGAAACTTCGAAAATGGATCGCTCCCTCCGATCCATCTGTCAATTACAACGTTGCATCGGGTGCTCATCACGACGGTACCGCAACATGGTGCACCGAAGGGGACACCGTCGCGGCTTGGAAGATATCTGGCTCCTTGCTATGGATTCATGGAAAACGTACACTTCCCACTACCGTCCTAGTATTATTTGCAACTAATTATTCTTGGTTTGATAGCCGGCTCTGGCAAGAGTATTCTCAGGTGTGTCACCTCCCGTCGCGGTGGGCTCAAACCAAACTAACATGATTGACAAGCTCCGTGATCATCCGTGACATCGATTCCATATTCAATGCCGGCTCGGCTTTCTTGGCCTATTTTTACTTCGATCTCAAGGATACAGAAAAACAGGACTCCCACGCGTTATTATCATCTCTTCTTGTCCAACTCGCGGACCAATCAGACATATTCTGTGACGCTCTGCTCTCTTTGTACTCCACACACAAACGAGGATCGGTACAACCAACTGACGACTCGCTTGCGCGGTGCCTCAAGGATATGCTCACGACTACGGGACAACTACCGATCTACCTCATCATAGATGCTCTCGACGAGTGTCCCAATGATTCTGGCATTCCGTCATCCCGTGAAAAGGTCCTCAGGCTGGTAAAAGAACTCGTCGGCTTCAGAGTCCCAATCTGCGTTTATGTATTACGAGCCGACCCGAGTTCGACATTCGCATCACGCTTGAGTCTTTGGCAACTCAACAAGTATCCCTCCACGACGAAAGCGGACAAAAGCAGGACATCGTCGATTATGTCACTTCTGTGGTTCACTCAGACGAAAGGATGAAGAGGTGGCGAGAGGATGATAAGAGTATGGTCATTGGGAAACTAACAGGGAAAGCGGATGGAATGTAAGGGCATCTTCGATTCATCATTATGCACCATTGTCTCATGCTTTCACCCAGGTTTCGATGGGCGTTCTGCCAGTTGGAAGTTTTGCGACGATGTTTCCCGGCCAACCTCCGTCGTACCCTCGAAGAATTACCCAAATCGCTGGACGAGACATACAAGCGCATCTTGAATGAGATCAATAATGCGAACTGGGAGCAGTCATATCGACTGCTACAATGTCTCACGGTTGCGCGTCGTCCACTCCTGGTCGAGGAGCTCGCAGAGTTGCTGGCGTTTGACTTGACTGCGGGAGGGATCCCAAAATTGAACACTAATTGGCGCTGGGAAGACCAAGAAGAAGCGGTGTTGTCCGCCTGTTCCAGTTTGGTTTCCGTAATCATCGATGATGGCTCCCGGGTTGTCCCGTTCTCACATTTCTCCGTCAAAGAATTCCTAACCTCGAATCGCCTAGCAAGTTGCATGGAAGAGGTATCCCAGTTTCATATTCCCATCGAACCTTCCCATGCGATTCTTGCCCAAGCTTGTCTCGGCGTCTTTCTTCGTCTGGACGATCGCACTGACGAAGACGGTGTCAAGACCATTCCTCTTTATTGCTATGCTGCCGAATATTGGGTCGAGCACACTCAGATCGAGAATGTAGAATTTCGGATACAGGACGCAATGGATTATTTCTTCGACATAGACAACCCACATTTTTGGGCATGGGTCCGATTGGAAGACCCAACCGAATTTTTGAGGCTTTCCAGGGATGAAGAACGGAAAGGCGTGCCGCATTCAGCGGCTCCCTTATACTTCGCTGCAAAGATGGGACTTCGTGGTCAAGTGGAACGCCTGATAATCAAGGATTCGCAGCAAGTAAACGAGCTTGGTGGTTTATACGGTACTCCGTTGCACGCTTCGGTGCTTGGAGGACACTTCGAGGTTTCTCAGCTGTTGTTCGCACATGGTGCCAACGTAAATATGCCCAGTGCAGACAGTTGGTCTCCACTTCATATTGCCGCAAAATATGGACACCTTCGGATTGGAAAGTGGCTTCTGGCCCAGGGTGCGAATGTGAACCCCCAGCAGAATGAAGGTTCGACTCCACTGCATTTAGCGGCCTTCAACGGATGCCTCGAGGTTTGTCGGATACTACTCGAGCACAACGCGGAGATTGACTCCCGGAATGATGCTGGATCTACCCCCATTCACCTCGCGTTGCAGAGTCGACATACTGAAGTCGCGCAGTTATTTCTGGACCACAGTGCGGATGTTCATGTGCACGGCAGCGGCGGAAACACCCCACTGCATTGCGCGACCCACGGTAGTCTGTTTGAGGTTGCTCGGAGACTCCTTGAGCGTAAAGCGGAGGTTAATTCCCGGAATGATTATGGATCTACGCCACTTTCCCTTGCATTGCAGTGTGGATACATTGAGGTTGCGCAGTTATTGTTGGACCACAATGCGGATGTACACATGCATGATAGCCGCGGTAACACTCCCCTGCAACGGGCAGCAAGGCACGGTTTCCTCGAGATTGTTCGGATACTACTCGAGCGCAATGCGGACGTCAATTCCGGGAATTACCACGGATCTACCCCACTGCTTATTGCATCAGAGTTGGGACATGCTAATGTCGTGCAGTTATTGCTGGACCATCATGCTGATGTGGACGCGCGCGATGGCGACGGTGACACTCCGCTGCATTGCGCAGCGTATCGCGGCCAGCTCGAGGTTTCTCGGATACTACTCGATCTCAATGCTGAGGTCAATTCCAGGAATGACAAGGGATTAACCCCATTGCACCAAGCATCATTAGGTGGTGCGGAAGGTTCCGCCGGCGTTGTACAGCTCCTGCTTGACTACGGCGCAGATGTGCAGGCGCGCAATCTGAACGGAGAGACTGCATCCGAGGTAGCCCGTGGTTCCAAACAGCAGGAAATTGTACGATTGCTCTCTCAGCACTCTGCGGAATGAAAGAACGAGGCATGATATTCTATAGTTGACTCGTCGACTTGTGTACGCCTCGCTAGTTCGCTGTACATTGATTCTTACAACAGTGATTCAACGGAACCTCCACGATTATTTATGCCGCAGTGAATCGATCCTGTATATGTGTTAGTTGCAGTCCTTCCGAATATGACGTATAACATCTAACATCTAACATCATCACCATTTCACGGACGAACACCCCCGAAAGTAGCTAGGAGAATGGCAGTGCGGGATCCAATAAGAAACTTGTCACCAAAGCGTAACTTGTCCTTTGAATGGTCGGCGCAAGGGTTAGCATGTTCACTATAGCGGAAGCTCGGGTTCCAATGATATCGACTCAACTTGTTGCTAGTCTTACGATGGTTCACACAAGTACTGATACAAACTCGAGGCGTCCGAGCTGCATTGAAAAGCAAACCAATAAGTCGAACTAACGCTCGGCATGACATCTGATGAGAGAGTACTAAGAGGCGCGGAGAGCGAGTAATCACCTTGCTTGGCAAGGTCTTTGGCAAGTGATAATTACGTACTCACTGTGTCAAAATCTTGCACGAACAAACACGACATAGTCTTCGCAAACAGAGTGTTATCTTGCGCAGCGCTCACTCTCCTATGTCCTAACCTTTTCCAAAATGTCTCCTGACTGTCTCCTTACTCATAAGGTTCTCCTAACTATCTCCTAACTCATTTAATAAAAAAAGGGGAAATTTTAGATAAATTTAATATTTTTGGAATATTATGTATTTATCACACGTATCCGACAACGACTTGTGTCCCATCAATTCACTGCATTCTCGTACAAGCAAGGTTTGGGTCGGCAACGACGACGCCTAGTAGACACAAATATTCAAAAAGTGTCATCATCGTAGCAACGGAGAATAAATTGTTACAGAGAGACTACATGCGAGCCTAGATGGAGAATAAATCAAGAAAGGTCAGCTTGGCGTTCAAGTTCACGCGTTCACACCAATGTCGCGCGGCATGGAGCATGCGTCACGTGGTCAATATTAATAACGCAGTCATCCTCTCGTGGGAGATCCCTTCAAGTTCCAAGCACGAACGATGATGCGCCGGCTCAACTTGCCTGGATTTTCAGCTAATGCCTTTAAAAAACCTGCAATATGCCGACTCGGAATCGGTGCGGCAAGAAGAGAATACGCCAATGCCTATTCCGCGGTATCCTAGCCAGTCCTGTCGGCGTATTGTCGCTTCAAGTACAAATGTCAATAGAACTTGACAACCAATTTACCTTGAACCTCTCATTTCCGCGCTTTTCAGGACAGTTTAAGTACAGAGTCGCCCAGGTGGATGCCCGGCGACACTGGTCTTTCTGCCACAATGCGTTTTCTGGCTGTTCTCCTGATTTACGCGCTCCCTTTCGTCGTGTCGGTCCTGGCACGCTCACCGAAACACTCAGGGAAACATCGACAGTGCTCTCGCTCTGTCGCTGGCGGTCTCTCCATTCCCATCTTCAAGCGCAATAAATTTCGTAGTGACCACGGCGTAGTCAACTCGCGGCTTCTCAGGAACAGCGTCATGCGGAGTAGCAAGTAAGTACTAGAAACTTTGTTGCTGGGATTGAGCGTCTTGATTCTTATGGTGAATCAGCAAATTAATAAGTGGGCAGGTGAATTTTGCGAGAAACACTGTCTCGTCGCAGCCATTCGCGAACGGCACTGGTCTACACCTCAGATCGAGGAGCTCTTTAAAGAGTGCAGCGGAACCTCTCATAGATGTTGACTCCAACCTTCTCTGGACCGGAGTTATTGAGATTGGAGATCCACCTCAGAAATTCAGCAGTGAGTCTTCGTGGTGGCGACAGCTTCCCGACTGGTTTCTTAGATCCATGAAGTGCAGTTCGACACCGGAAGCAGTGATACATGGGTCACGTCTACTTTGTGCAATAGTACTAACTGCGATGGACACACTCGCTATGACCCACACACGAGCAAGACTGCCGTTAACCTGAAAAAAACCACTGAATTGGAATACGGAGGCGGCAATGTCTCTGCCGAACAATACACTGACACCGTATCGATCGCCGGCTTTACTGTATTGTATCGCATCTCAGCTTAATACTCTCCCTTCTCTGATTGCTCTTATTAGGCTTGTAATCAAACTCTCGGCGCTGTTTTGACGTATACTTCTGGGTACAATAACAACAACTTCCCTGGCACAGACGGCCTCGTAGGGATGGCTTACCAATCACTCTCTTCCTTCAATTCGTCTCCGCTCTTTCAGACGCTTGTTGCACAAGGCCAGGTCGCCAAACCGGAATTTGCCTTTATGTTGGCCGAAAATGGATCAGAGCTCTGTCTGGGAGGGACCAACTCTGAGCTCTATAAAGGTGATTTCACATATGTTCCAGTTATCAACCAGGTGAGCCTGGAGCTTACTGGTGATAATTGTCTAAACCACTGGCACCCTGCGAAGGTTTTTTGGAACATTACTCTCGACACTATTGTCATTGGTGACAAACATATTGCTCCATCGCGCAGTACTAGTAGTGCCGTCATCGACACTGGCACAACGCTCATTATCGGCGTTGAAAACGATGTGAAGGAAATATATGCACAGATACCAGGATCCGAGCCTGCTGACCCCAAGGGCGATCTTGGAGAAGGGTTCTATACTAGTTTGTCCTCTTTTCATTTTAGCTTCTCCTGTTATTGATCATTCGTTGTCTTGATTCAGTTCCTTGCGACTTCGATACTGATGTCAGTTTTGTGTTCGGCGGCAGGCCGTTCCCGGTGTCACCGCGAAGCTTCAACTTAGGGAGTGTCACTAATAGCAAGAACAGATGCGTTGGTGGCATCATGTACCTCCCCCCGCCCGACGGTGAGTCAAAGCGCGAGCTAAGCGAATTCTCTTTCTGATTGCTTCGTCTTTCTTGCAAAGCTCCTGGTTTTTGGACCATGGGTGATTTATTCCTCCAAAACGTCTATACGGTTTTTGATCTTGCCAAAAACAGTGTCGGCTTTGCTGATCTTGCCAGTGACGAGTAATTCTCTCCCCCAACAATTCTTTTTTGCGATTACCCCATGCGACACGTATACGTGCCAGTGTGATCACCCAGACCTTTTTCGGAGCCAGATTTACTTGTCTAATGTCACGTTCCCTTCTCATTGAAGTTCTCGCCGTTAGTATATTCGTTCCCATCAAAGAAGTGAGCGAAATCGCAGCCATCCACGTCAGGGAGTTGGCAAACAAACGTGCCCGGTCTCCTTTTTTTTCCCCATTTTCCCGGTTTCCAAGAAGCCGCAAACGATGATAGAAAGTGGTCAAATGTGATGCATGTGATGGATCACATCAATCACGTGAGAATCGTGGAATTCCCATTTTTGGACAACATCTAGAGCCACGGCCAACTCGAATGCACCGTGTCATCTCCAAATATCTTTCTCAGTGATGTGTCTGCGCTATCTCACAAGCTACGCTCACTCGCAGATCCGAAGGTGTTCAAGCCAGACTGCTTACTCCTACGCTGACGCTTACCTCACGTCGCTTGTCGTGATATATGTTTTGTGGGCTATTGGGATATGTTTTGTGTCATGACGAGAGTGTAGAAACCTAAGTGTCTATTTACCCTTGCAGATATCGAAATCCCACTGCGCCTGCGTCAGTATGATATAGCCCTATTGCCGACATACCAGGTAACCCTGCAGGTATGTAACATGACTTTGTTCGCTCGTGTGTGCAGCAGTTACTCATCGGCGTCGAAACAGCTTATCTTCGTGGCCTCACACAGCCTGTTTTCTTTTCTACCAGCACATACGCCGTGTCTTTTGCAAGTGATAGCGCTATGTGTCCTGTGCCAAGGACCTCTGTGCAGTCCACGAGGTGCTCGAGCCAACATTAGCGCCCGCCTTTCCTCGCAAGGCTCCCGTAGATATGCAAGCGATGTACGCTTTTATACACCCCTGATAATCCACGTCTACGCTGACAGACAGAGTTTTCACAGACATTTCGCTGATCTAGAGCGCCAAGCTCGTAATCCACCAGTGTTGCGTTTACCAGCATCCACGACATGAGTAACAATCATACCTCTTAGTCTCGTTTCTTACTTCGCAATAGCTTTTTACCTTTTCTTTTGCGCTAACGATTACTTTCCTCGGGACGGTAGCATCGGCAATGTACTAGGGGTAAAATTAAGGCAAGAATTAAGGATAAAATCATGTAAGCATTGATAAGGCGAGATAGCCGCTCGATAAGATAAGATAAAAACATGCTTGGGCCTCGTGTACTTTTGCTGCGGTCCCAGGAAGACTTTCGCTCTCACCTCCACTGCGCCTCCACTGCGCAGACATGGGTAACGACCTAAGATCTCAGCCGAACGCCTCCAAGTCAGATAGAACTAATAAACCTTTAGTCGTCGAGTGCGACTATAATACCAAACGCCACAACCTCACCTTCGACTCTGCTCGACTCTGCTCCTGCGATGAGCTCAGGGCGAAGGTCCTCCCCTCTCCGCCGTACCTTTTCGACGTACTGAAAAATAGTTCCTCAGGTCAAGGAGAGCTTCAAGCTCTATACGCGTCCCTTCAAGATATGGTATGACGACGATGGAGAGCAGTGTCACATCCTGGACGAAGGGACGTTGGACGAAGCCATCCAGTACTACCACTCCTCCGATGGCAGTTCTGTCACATGTTTGTCAAAATCTCTCTCGAATACGATGGGCCTAGCCACCCCGATGTTACTCCGCTGGTCGGAAGAGAAGCAGACTTGGCTGAAGGATACCGGGATCCCCTCATCTATGCAGAGTTTTCTAGCCTTCACGTTGGCGACGCGGCGTCAACAAGCTCAAAGGCAGGCTCTTTAGTAGTCGTTTCGGAATCGCAGAGAGACTAACGGTGTGCGCTCTCAGGATGCGGGAACTCAACGCTGAACGGCCTTCGGTGGAAACCCCCATCGCATCTTTCTGTTGCCAGCTCCGAATCTCCTGCGTCTAGTATAGACGATGGCGCATCCGGGAGGGCTTTATTAAACGGCAGTACTGGAAAACGCGGTTCTCATAGTGCGGGTAGAGGTAACGCACCTCCCGGGAGGTTGGAATTGCTCAAACGCGAGGAGCGGCGCAACCCCTCTCTTTCTCGCGAGCATGCATTATTGCAGACTGCTTGGGGAAGGACGTGGCTTCAGAAATCTTCTTGCGCCGTCGACGCACCTTCAGGGTCCCTGAGCGACTCTTTCTCTCTCAACACCGATTCCCCAATGTCCGACGCTGGCCTCTCCGACCCCCCGAAAGTCGCGAGCGCGGAGACGATTATGCAAGTTCCAGATCCTCATGTCCTGCTGGAGATTCAGACTATGAGGTACTGGTGAACGGGAGTCAATCCGGTAAGCCATCAATGACCGCACATACTTCTCCCAGAACCGACCTGTACTCACACTGGCATACCCCAAGTTACTTGCTGTTCTGAGTGCGATTGTATCCTCGACTGTATCAAATACATCTGTACGACCTGCGGCGAGAAGACTCCAACCTCACGCGCCGCAGCCGCAGCCGCAGCCAAGGGAAAGGGCCGGAACCGCGAAGCCTCCACTTCGCCCACAATCCTCGGCCGAAGCCTCGGCTCGCCGGGCTCGTCTTCATCGCTGCCATCTGCTCGTACTGGTTACGAGCTCTGTGTCACGTGTTTCGAGAGGGTCGGCATCGTCCATTCATGGTCGAGTTGCGTCAGAGGTTCATTCTCGACCGAGAAAGAGCTCGACATCGCGCGACGTAGCCCACCAAAGCAGGAAGGGCTACTACGACATGCGTTCGTGGAGCAGTTTTGGGATAGCCACTGCTGGGCGGACCTCGGTGCGCGATAATTGTTCTATGTGAGCGGGCAGTTAGCTGAAAAACTAGCAGAGCAAGACCTGCCGCGCGAATGCTCTGTATGTGCAGCCGACATGCCAGTGGATCGATACAAATGTGCCGCGGCCGGTGGAGACTGCACTGACCTCACTCTTTGCCGAGAGTGTTTCAGGTGGGCGTCGGTATTTCCTTCAGTTTTTTCCCCTAATGCGACCACGTCGAAACAGCAACGTGCATAACGTGCACCCGATCCACCCATTTTTGCATATGAGGGTCAAGCCTCCTTCCTTCCGATTGGAAATATTGGATAGCAACACAGTCGCATACGACAACGCGACGAATCATGTCAGCGATCTTGTCTACCCGCGTTGATTTCCGCTCACTCATTGTTTTTGATTAGCTGAGGCTCTGACGCACCGCGGCCACCGATGCACTTAGTTCGTACTTGTCTCAATCGGCTTGACACTTTCATCCTGACGTGTGCTTCCAGTTGCCATCAGTTAATTGTTGGTCACCGAATGAGATGCACCACATGTGATGGTATCGAGCTTTGCTCGAATTGTGATGAGGCTGGGGTGTCTGGTTCACCTGACAGCGGGCACAGTTCTTCCCATGTCATGTTGAAGGTAAACTACTCTCTTTTTTATTGAATCGTACGCGTTGGCTAACTGCCGAGGTAGATCCCGCCAGACAACGAAACAGAGGACGACTCGGATTCGCAGCATCACGACCAGGATTTCGCTGACTTGCGTCCGACCAATGGTAGCGTCTCTTCAATCTCTATACAACCTCTCTTACGGTAACGCCGGGACAGGTACAGAAGAAAATTTCATTCACACCGAGGTCTGCAATTCGTGCGAAGAGGTCTGTCTCTCCCCAGTTGACTTTGTACATCGACTCTAAACCTCGCTCTGTGCTATTAGATCATCGTCGGCGCGAGGTATCAATGCCTCAGCTGCCCTTCGAAACCAACCGCATACAATTTGGTGCGTGAACCATTCACTCGTACGCCGCCGTCACTCACGCATATCGGATTTAAGTGCTCGGACTGCGAAGTCAAGTCGTATATTGTCCATGACCCGATGCACACTTTCATCAAGCTTTCTCGGCCCGTGGACATTCCTGGCCCACTCGCGTCGGAATTCGCTTTCATCCCCATCGTGTTCGTGTAACATTTCAGGCCACACGCGAGTAGAAAAACTCAACTATATATATGTCACAGATATCAATCTCCCGCTGGACCTGCACATGGCAGTCCTCAGTCAAAGGATTCAAACCCCGCAGGTAAGTCAACTCAACTTCCTCGCTCCCAGCGCCAGTTGTTCATCGACGTTCGAAACAGCGTATCTTCGTAACCTCAAACATACCGTCGTCAAATGCGACGTGCACAAGGTGAATATCGTCGGAAAGTGGTATCGTTGTGCGTTCTGCGCCAGAGACCTTTGTGCCGATTGTGAGGAGGTCGATGCCCACGACCCAACTCACGCTTTCCTGATGCTCAAGGCACCTGTTGATATCAAGGCGTTCCGGTATGTGCCCCGTCCTTATATGAAATTACCGGCGACGCTGACGACTCTTCACTTTCCCTTTCAACAGACCTCTTGCTAAGATAGGAAGCCGGGTAGTACCCCGCTGTTGAACGGAGACATCTACCATGCTCAGCGTTAGAACCCCGCGGCGCGGAAATCACCTTTATGAGCAACCAAGTATGCCGTACAGTACCAGTTTCGTTTCGCTCTGTGCTTTGTCATCGCTGTGTGTGAAGTTGTCGCAATCGCTCTGCTGGCTTTGCTTTGCTTTGCTATCGCTGTCTGTGAAGTTGTTGTAGCCACATCGCTCCGAGAAATTGTAGTCTATGCCAGCAATGTATTAGGGATACAACAACGTAGGAAAACACGACCATTCTAGCCCTTCTTGAACCCTTTACAACGTGCAAAGCCAGTCAGCGCATATCACAGGGGCCAACGAGAGGGAGAAGAAACTCACCGAGCCGACGCCGCTCATAGAACAAATCAGTCCTACTAGCACCAAGGTTAACGATCTTCGGACATCCATCACGGTCCTTCTCAAGCCGCGTACACTCCGCACAATAATACGCATCCGATATCCCTGCGCAACACACAGACACACACATTAACAAAACGCGACTGGGAAACCAGCTGTCGCAAAAACGCACCTGGAGAACCGCAGATGATACACCGTCCACCATAAGTTCCGAAATTACACTCGTCGCAGATGCGCACGAGCGTTTCAGGGCGTACGTACGAGTCGCATACGGGGCTGTCCCGTTGGGGCCATCGTCGTCGTTTTAGCGCGAGCAAATGAGGGACGCGACTTTAACGCACCATTTTCCGTCGCATTTCTCACAGAGACGGCCGATGGCTTAGAGTGCGATTTCAGTCAGTCAGCTGGTACACGCGTGTGGGGGGAAGGAATGACTCACCTATGCCTGGTTGGCGTCTGCACATTATCAGATCTGTGGTTCGTACGCACGTTAGATTGGGGACGTTCGTACTAGCAAGCAGGGCGACGTGCCGGGATGGTGTTTAGACATGGTGGTGGTGTCAGTCGAAAGAGAGACTTGCGTGAACGTTACGCTTCACTTCACCGACACGTGCTGACTCAGCGCTGACTGACTGACTGACTCTACGTTTTAAAGCAAGAATTTTGTAATAGAGACTGAGACGTAGAGACTACACAGCAACGGAAAAAAAAAACACGCGATGATAGGGGTTCTACAAAAAAAAAGAAAAAGACGCGTTGCGTTCATGATAAATGGAAGCTTCCCACTCCTTCCTTCATAGCCACTTGTAGTTTCTCCAACATGACCTCTTTCGAGCTATATTCTGGCAACTTGAGGTAGTTCACGCACGTCATTACGCTCGGGAGGTAATCGTCTGCTTTAAGCGGGGCCTCGTGGGGCTTGCGCACCACCGTCAGTGGCGGATTGAGCCCGCGGAAACCTACAGTACAGAGACGTTTTTTTTTAGTAACGCGCACGTGACTGTTAACGCCAGCGGGGACACGAACCTCCGATAGGGAGCCTTGGGCTTCCAGTGAGGAATTGCAGGTACTGCCTGCGCGTTGGCCCGTCGAACACCGACATCGTCTCGATCAAATTACGAATTGTCCTGCTCTCAGTATTGAATCCATGGTCCGCCTTGATCGCCTCGTTCAACGCTACGCCGATCAAACATTATTATTAGCACTCGTTCCCGTCCGCAACGGCCGCGACTCACTTTCGATCGACCAGTCTTCCTCGCCATTACCGAAGAGCATGACCAGTTCGTCCAGCGCAAACGCCTGCAAATCCGTGATCGGGAATACCTTCGAAAAGCCCTCTCTGAACGCTTTGGCTTGTAATTTAGCGCCTTCGCCGATGATAGCTTCGATAACTTCAGGGATGTACTCTTCGACATTCTCCGACGTCACGGTGATATTCCTTCCGTTTGGCTGGGGGCATCATCATTCAGCATCGATGGTCAACCGTCGCGACGAGGAATTACTACTCACCCTCAACTCGATGTCGTATCCTGGGATCGTAAAGTCCAGCGCCAAGTCTTCAACGTCGACTTTCTCCTTCAGAAGCCTCTGCAACTACGATCACGATCACCTTCAGCCACAGACCACCCAATAAATCTCGGAGAAAGACCGAACCTTATCGATGGGCTTATTTGACGACGTGAGAGTTCTCAGCTTCTCGAGCGACTTGGCGAGGTCCTCATCAACGAGCTTTATACTCGCCATCAGTCACACGCGCAACGCAACCCGTAAACGACACGACACACGCACCTTCAGCGAGTCAATAGTAAGCGGGACATCTTCCCCAAGTGCAAGTTTGAGGAACACTTTATTGAACGACATATCGATGATCCTCGAGTCCAGCATAGCCTTCGCGACGAACTGTCCAATAACGCGTATGATATGCGTGCGCTTCGTATCGCCCTCATTCGCGATATCCTCGGTGCTGGTGGGTGCCGGGAACAGTCCACGCGGGTGGAAGACATACGCGCCCGAGCGAAGCGGATCATCATCGCGCCAGATCTTCAAATCGCGCCTTGCAAACTCGCGCGATACGAGCGAGTAGAATTCGAGAGTGGGTCCGAGGCCCGTACCGACTTCCTCGAAATATTCCACTTCGAGTATGGAAGACGAAGAGCCGTACAGCTCGAATACCTTCATGGCGCTCTCGAGTATGTGCTTCCGCGAGATCCGCACCTTTTGGCGCTGTAGCCGGCCGAGGAACCCGACGCCGTCATCACGTCGCGAGCCGTCTTGGAAGCGGTTCTGCTGGCTCTGCCATTTGAGGATAAGACGCGCGTATCCGAACGAGGTTGATTGCAGGAAATTGTAGCGTGTTGCGAAGGGGAATAGGAAGGGGAAATGCTGCGGCAGGTCAAGTGCCCAATCAGGGAGACATTGGCTACGTTGAAAATCCCATCAGCGATCAAGCGCACGCAGGATATACTCTTGACGCTCATACCTGGCAACGATCATCGGCTCCTCTAACTGACGCGTCAACTTGGCCGACAGCTTATTGTTCACGAATGCCGACTCGGGCAAGCTACGGTTCGGGTTGTACTGCCGCTCCGCCTCTACGACGTTCAGCTTATGCAATACTCGAAGGAGCCGCAAAATCTTGGCATGAGGCGCGTCTTCCGGCAGCGAGGACAAAGAGGGTGTAGGGGAGCGGCTCCGCGCGACAGGCTCCGACGTCTCACCGCTGCCACCAGCAGGGCCTGGGACTTTCTTGAACTTGATCGTGTACACTCCTTGCCATAACATATGAGGGGGTAACGCAGAGCCTGACCCCGCCTTTTTCTTGCGAAGTTCGTGTTGGTGGATGGCGCCATATATCGTTAAGTCTAGTGGTAAGGGATGGTCGTCCATGGAGAATTCGAGATGCCAGTCTGTCTGTTTAGCTTTGAGTGCGGACGCATAAGAGCCTTTGCCTGATGGCCATCCACGTGACCCTGCACCCCTCGAGCTGCCAGCTACCGCCGAGGGTGTGCCTACCCTCGTACCTTCCGGGGTCTGCGCCTCAACTTTAGAACCATCTAGTTAAGTAAGCCCTTTCAGGAAATCCTAGGGAGGAAACACGGGAAAACCACCAACCATCTGCAACCGACAGCGTAACTGTCTTTTCCGTCGACGCGTTATCGGGATCCATCTCGTCATCAAACACCTATCAATCAACCACGTGCCTCAGTTCAACTTCGCATCACCCGACAACGAGAAAGAACCAACCTCAGCCTCTACATCATCGTCCGTGAAATCTGCAGTAAACTCAGCGTTATCACCAAAGCTATCTTCACCCGCCATGGACGTCGGTGGTTCCGCACTTGAGCCGAGCGAAGGAGGCGCGGGGTTCGATGGGCCTGCTTCTACGGCAGTGGAGGGTTCCGAAACAGGCTCGCTTGCTGTGGCCGCGCTCTTCGCGCTGAGTCTCTGGCTACGCCTGCGCTCGACCGTCGCAGAAGTGCCTGCGGAAGTGCTCGCTTCTGGTTGGTCTGGTGGCTTGGTCGCTGATAGACCACCGGACGTGACGCCAGCGAGTGCGGCTAGCATACCGCTGAGGCGAGACCCGCTGAACATGAGGCCTGAGACGCGTGGTCGTAGGTAATCGTGTAACGCCTGGAACGTCGCAATGGCGTGGATGGATACGACGATATTGTTGAAATTCTTCGGGATGTCTGAGCCTTCGGCGGCGACTAGGCGAAGACGCAGTTGCCGGGCGAGAAGTGAAGGGGAACTGCTGCGTTTTGAGTCTGTAGGGTTGGGTTATGAGAGAGAGATTCGGCTGCGAAAGAAGCATCAACTTACCGTCCATGCCTTGCGTAACGGTGACTACGTCGAACGCCTCCATCCTCGTCAGGCTTTCCTGCAACTTCTTGACGAATATAGCGAAAGGGGTTTGTGAACCAGCAAGTACTTTCGACTTGCGAACGATGAACGCATCGAGGAGCAGCTCCTGGCGTCGGGCGATAGAAACTGAACGCAAATCAAATCAACGAATACTTCAGAAATTGAAATTGAACTCCACTCACTGCCCCGAGACTTGTCCGTAGCGAATTGCAACAACCCATCTATCACACCACTCTGCAGCAGCTCAAAGCTAGACACGGACGTATGCGCCGACGTGAAAAGCGTCGCGAGTTCCTTCAGAGCGTTTCCGACCTCTTTCTCGCTAGCACTTGCATCGGAGATCCGCTCAACTAAGCGGCGCAGCATGCCAAACACATTGTCGGCGTCGGTGCTCTCCTTGCCCGTAAGATATCGGAAGCGAATGACGCGTGCGCGCAGCGTCACCGCGTCCTCGGGGTCCAGAGAAAGTGACGACAGTTTCTTGTAGCCTGGGATGCCGGCGGCGATCGCAGGTGAGACCGGAATGGGAGGAGGGGGGAGGTCAGGAGCCGAAGACGCATCGGAAAGGTCCTTGTCTTTTTCTTTATCGCTGTTATTGCTCTTCTTCTTCGAGGAGATGAGCGTCCGATCGGCGAGCAGCTCAACCTCATGGAAGACGCCTTCCCGTCGGAAAGCCGGCCGGTATTCCTCCGGGATCTTGGAAAGTAGCAGCTCTACAAGCTGTAGAGCGCCGATGACGAGAGTGGGATGGTCCTTAGATGATAAAATAGACGAAGAGAAGCTTGCGACGGGCACGGACTAGGGGAAGAATTAGATACGACCCCTATGTTAAGTAGCAGCACGTACCGCGAGGACCCGCTTAATCTCATCACCCTCCAAGTAGCTAATCGCTTTCAAGAGCCCAGTGAGCGTTTTGCTCCTTACCGTAGTAATGACGCTTGCTGCATATACGTCCACGAGAATCGGTACGATCAGCTGCATGAACCTCCCAACAACTTCGGGTTTTCCGCGTAACATCTCCGTTCTATCAGGTGGTGACTCTTTGGTCGTATTCGGCGGTTCGTCAGCCTCGTGTGGGCTATCAGCCGGTGTCGGAGTAGCAGTCCCAGACGCAGGTGCCGGCGTCGCAGTTGTCGAAGACGAAGGTGTAGAAATTCCCGCGAACGCATATAGCTGCACATGCTGCGCCTGGCGTGCAGCAGCGCGGTCGGCTTTAGCCTTAGCCTTGATCATCCTTGCAAGCGACTTTTCCGTATAGGTTTTATGGTCATAGACGCCATCTTTTAAAACAAGAAGAATCAGCACACGGCTAAAGCCGGGAAACAGCGCGGCATACCTTTCGGCAACGGTGGGAGAAGCTCGGCGATGAGGCTTAGAGCTTCCTCGACTTGATCCTTGGGTCGGTGTGCGAGGTTCTGCATAACGGTCATATCCGCGAGCCCTCCACCGAGACCTTGTCCGTTCGGCGCGTCTCCTTGTTCTTCGCTTGCGGATTGGGATGATGGGAGGACACCTGTCAGGATCTGGTATAAGGTATCGACGATGCCCGCTTCCAGAAGCACGATGGTGATGTTTGGACTTGCTCGCGCCGAAGTTGCCAGGGCGCGCAGCAACTGCGTAACGTGTTGGCTGCAATCAAAGGCGAGCCGCCAGCGGGGAGTAGAAGGACATTGACAGCGGCGATGAGCTCGGCGTCGACGAGAATCTCGAGATTTTCGGGGGACGACCGGTAATATGAATCGATGACTCGAATGACGCAGAGGCATGCAAATTCGACGAGGCGCTGGTCCGAATAACCAAGGCAATTGCGGATGATGGGCCACACGCCGCGGATCATCTGGAAGTGTTCTGGTGGTACATTGCGGCAACAGTTCGACGCAGCTTGTAGAGCGGTTCGCTGTACGGCGATCGAAAAGAAGTCGAGGTAATTGAGCAGGGCAGCTAGTCCATTCTCACGGACGATGGAGCTTGGGAATTCCTCGGAGATCTTCTCGAGGGTCTGTGAAATTATATTTGTAAGTAATAGCGCAGTGATCAGGCGACGACAACATACGCTCAGAGTCTGTTCCGCCAAATCAATGTACGAAATCTCGATCAGTTTACTGCAGAGCACCGGGATTGCACCGTGGTACACGACTGTATGGGCGACGCCGGGAAGGGCTTCCATGAGATTTGCCAGGCAACGAGCGGCGAGGACTTGTGCCTCGAGATTGTCGTCGCCTTGATACTGGCCGCCGCCGCCGCCGCCGCTAAGAGCGAGCGCAGCCGCAAGTTGGGCATCTTCATCCTGTTCGTGACTATCGTCATCGTCGTCTCCGTCGTCATCGTCAGCCGCATTTCCGGTACCCCCTAGAATTTTCACGAGCTCGCGTACAAAGGCATCGACCTGGAAAGAGCCGGCCAGGGTGTCCTCGGTGCTGATACTGAGCAACTCGCTGAGTTCTTGGAGGGTGACGACGCGCGTCGTCGGATCGGCACTTGACTTGATATTGTTGAGCATGGTCTTGAGGCGTGAGCTAAGGCCAGACATATAAGTGCCCAGTTGGCGGTAGTCGGCAAAGATGGCCATTGCGGCGCTCTCGTCGAGACCAGCAAAGCCGCGCGGCAAGCCGCCGACACCACTGATCAGGCCGCCTCCGTCTTCCTCGCCCGCACCGTCGCCCGCGGGCCCACCGCCAGGATTGTCGTCGCCGTCTTCATCCGCACCGACATCACGATCATCGTGTGCAAGGTCCATCTGATCGTCGTGATCTGATGAAGCCTCGTGCTTGTACTCCACGTCCATCATTTCTACGTCCTCGTCTTCTCCGCGCGACGGGCCAGGGGCAGCCATCGCCTTGCTCTTAGCCGTTGCGGCTTTTCCCTTTGCGGCGGAGGTTTGTCTGTAGTATCGTTATATTTAGCGTTTTGACCCGAGGAGCGCTGGGGTTTGGCTGGCACATTACCTCATTTTTTTCGGCATCTCTGAAGATTGGGTGGCGTCTGAGCGAGAACGGAGCGCGTAGGCTGTGGTGGCTGAACGGGGACGCTTTGAGGGACCGGCAGGAGCACTAGCGGAAATATCTTCGGAGGGGAGTTCTGCGGCTGCGCGTTTCTTGCCCTTAGTGTCGCGGGTGGGTTCGTTGATGGTAAGAGGTGGGGGTGGATAGGTTGTACGGCGAGCTCTGTGGAGAAAAGAGTCGTCAAAGGGAGAGATTGAAGAGAGAAAAAACGAACTTCTTGCGTTGCTGGTCTTCTGCAATTTCTTGTGACTTTGCCTTTCCTTTGGTGTCACGGGTGCGTCTGGGTTGGTTGGAGTTGATTGTGGAGCGGGTCTGACGGTTTGAGGATTCTGGGAGAGAGAGATCTGGAATGATGGCCTTTGCGCGAGTGGATGATCTGAGGGTGCGAGAGGAGTGGATGTTGTCGTCGGTGGTTGTGGGAAGGGAGTCGTTGTTGTTCGAGAGTGATAAGTCCATTTAGAGCTGGCTGCCAGCCATCGAGTGCGAAGACCGAGTCACAGTGCAAAGGAGGGCCAAGGGGTGGCTGCTAATCTCCGCAAGTGGCGTACAAACTCTCTACGAACAATTCAACCACCTTCTACCTCCTTACGGGTGATATTGTACGCAGGCGAAAATATTATATGTCCTCCCTCTCTCTCCGTCAGATTCGCTCCCGGTGGCATCCCCATCACGATCAACCCATTCTCCATGCATCGTCCCTGCACAACCATCGCAAATTCCTTCGCCCCTTTCTTCTCCTCTCCAAACTCAAATTCGACTGCCCAAAACGACCCTCCTCCACGTATGTCAAACGTTATCGCGCGAGCAGGGGAGCTGGGAGCCAGCAGCCGCTCCCGAAGAAGCTGCCCCAGATATTCCCCCGTTTGGCGCCCGTGTTCAACAAGGTTCTCCGCCGCAATCACCTTTTGCACTGCAACTGCCCCCGCACACGCCATCGGATGCGCCTAACCGCACCTTTCGTCAGGTGCTCTCGGAGTGATCTTTACATACATACCATAAACGAGTGTCCGTGTTTCCAGCAACCAACGACGTCCGCCACCTGTTTAGACATAAGGACTGCACCGATGCAGGAATACCTAGTACCATAGTCAGAATAAATGTCATAAAAAACTAAGAACGGCATACCCTCCACCAAGACCCTTCGCGACAGTCTGAATGTCCGGAGGCTCGTTGTCACCGAAGCTCTCCCAGGCATGTGTCGTGCCCATCCCTATATCACCCGTGTAAGGCCGCGAAGCAAGCAACACACCAGCTGACTTACGGCCCATTCCGCACATGATTTCATCTAGAATAAACAGCACTCCGTACTTCCTGCAGACCGACTTCATAGCTCTGAAGTAGCCCTTTGGTGCAGGAACCACGCCGGTCGTCGCTCCGACCACGGTTTCCGCAACGACTGTGAGAGTGAGTATCAGCTCGTCGCTTCGCTGATAACAAGGCAACCTACAGCCTATGACCGTGTCCGGACCAAGCTCAACGATCTTGTCCTCCAGCTCCTGCCGGAGCCTCTCCACGTATTCTTCCTCGGTCTCGCCGGCTTTTTGGAAGCGCTTGGCATAGGCCGGTGACACCTTGTGATAGATCTCGTGTTGGAGAATATCGGTATACGGCGCACGCCGCGAAGGGTGTCCAGACAAAGACAACGCGGCAACCGTATTGCCGTGATAGGAAAGCTCCCTAGAAATGAAATTCTTGCGTTGCGGTTGATTCTGCTCGTACCAGTACTGCAGAAAATAAGTGTAAGAACGGCCATTGGAATTGAATTGAGGGTGCATACCTGGCGAGCGAGCTTGAGTGCGCCTTCCATGGCCTCAGAGCCTAAACAACAACCGTTTGTGATTGAGTAGCGCAAATGGGCTACTAGGGCCCACCTCCAGCCAACAATCCACAACGCTCGAACGCTCCTTTCCCAGACTCGACCAGGATTCGAGAGACCTCCACAGCAGGCTCGCTCAAAAACCCTCCGATGAATACATCTAGGGGTCTTGTCAGCTCTCCCAATGAGACACCCGGCTACTGCTCACAAGCAAGCTTGTCAACCTGTTCTTTCAATGCTTCCTGTACGACAGGATGACCGTTCCCAAGACAAGTGACGGCGGCCCCACCAGCAGCGTCTATGACCTCCCGTCCGTCTTCGAGCGTGATGTAGATCCCTTGTCCGCTAACCGCCACAGGCGGTTGCCATGGTGTGCGATGCAAAATATTGGTCGGCCGTGGCGCCTTTTTCTCACAGGTGACATGGCGACGACCATCGGGGAGCAGTGATATAAAGGAATCGCAGATAGGGTACTCCAACAACTCTAATCATTAGATTAGCATATCCCACGGCGCTCTACCACCCATTTGATTAAGCTCTCATGCATTCTAGAAAAAAAAACTTGAATCGTCTGTTCAAGCATTCTTTTCCAGAATGCGCAGGACTGCGCGAAGAGGAGAAGGTTACTGATAGTGGCGAGGATGTGAAATACGACGACAGAATCTTATTGGACAAGTTGTACGTGTACAGTCCGGACGAGGGAAAAAAAGAGCCAGACTCGGAGGCGTTGAGATGGGAAGTTCATTCGGAAGCGAGCAACCGTCCAGCACACGTAAATGCTGCGTTCCGATTCAGCGTGCATGCCCTACACTCGAAGCGAAAAGTAAAGATCTTATACTCGCCGACTGGGTAGATGAAGCAGGACTGGCATTGATGATGACGGAAACGTTGATGACATAATATACTCGCTCCGATTCCACCAACTCATCTCAGCAGTTGACTCTGGGTTCATAATACTTCATATCATACAACCAATGTCACGGTATGGCGCCCTTGAAAAAGCCTTTGTTTGTCCCACCTCCTCCCGCAACACTAGACCACTTCTTCACGAAACCCGACGCGTCCATCATCAACCGCAACGCGTCCTCTTCAGCATCCAAACGCGTCAAGCCCAGCCTATCAACCTCTCGTATCAAACACCCACCACAACAGGAGATAATCATCCTAGATTCTGATGACGAGGACGCGCCTGCACCTGCGGTGCGTACCAAGCGGAAAGCGAAGAACTACCACGCGCCGGCAGAGAGTACAAGTTCTGATATTGAGGTGGTTGAGACAGATGATGTTCGAGAGCCTGGAAAGAAAGCAAAGACGGGGTTCGGAGGCGCAATGTTCCCCGTACAGGACGAATCTCTCCATTTCGCTGAATTCGGCAGGCCAAAGCTGCTCATTCCGATGGAAGACGAGACGCCGACGACGACCTGCGGCTTTGAAAATCTTATCACGATTGATGATGAGTGGGGGACAGGTGACGACGAGCTCGTTCGTACGATCAAGGGCGAGTTTGAGGACGTGCTTGAATTGGCGGATGACGACGAGCCTTCCTCTGCCTCAGGCGACAATAACCTCGACCAATGTCCGTTCTGCGGAAGAGGCTTCTCTAGCCTGACCCCGCTCGTCAGTCCACTTTCTACAATCTCCCCGTCAGGTCGTCTGTCTCATGGCATCTCATATCAGGACATACAATCACACATTAACGACTGCTGCGACTCCTTTTCTCCTTCGTCGGGCCCCAACACCTCAACTCCACCACGCCAATTGAAATGCGAAGATCTCACAGACGGCAACGCGTTCTCGGTCCTCATGTCCTCGCGCAAGGCAAACGAGGCGTGGGAAGAAGCAGAAATGGCCGACGACCGCAGTTTCCGCCCGACAAAAGCGAACGGCGGGCGAAGAAAAGCGCCGTTCTACAAGGTCATGCAGGGCATGCCCATAGCCGTCGATGCTTTCTGCTATGGTGCCATTCCCGGCGTAACGTCGTACTTCCTGACGTACGCCCTTTCATCGTTAAATACGACGTGCTCATGACCTAACTGCGTCTTTGTTAGGCATGCACATTCCGACCATTATACGAGTCTTTCGTCCACTTGGCAGGCAGGTCCGATATACTGCTCCGGTAATTTCCGAGGGTTCCCTTGTCATTCTTCAAGTCTAACTGCTTTGCAGAGGGCACGGCTAACTTAATCATCCATATGCTATCGGTTGATCCTAAATGGGTACATCCGCTCCCAATGGACGTGCCCACTATGGTCCCTGAATCAGGTGGCGTCGCAGTGACCCTCATCGAAGCAAATCACTGTAAGTGTTGGTCGGATTAATCTACCCTATACCTTATGTTGTTTTCCAGGTCCAGGATCTGCACTATTCCTCTTCGAGGGCCCACAGACCGTGAACGCAGGCGACAGCATTTACAAGTCGAGCCACGTGGGCTCAACTAGAACCTTCCGCTACCTTCACTGTGGGGACTTCAGAGCATCCCCACAACACACGCTCCACCCAGCCGTCAAAGGCAAACGACTCGACATTATATACTTGGATACAACCTATCTTAATCCTAGAGTAAGCCAAAAAACAAAAAAAAAGCGCAGGTTATCCGAATGTCTAGTGCTCATGCGAAAAAATAGTACTTGTTTCCTGCCCAGGCGCAGGTCATTTCGGCATGCGCAGAGCTCGCAAAACGTTTGGTTTCGGGTCAAGGGACTACCGGGACGGAATGCGACAAGGGTACCGTGAGCAACTGGCTCACCCTAATACCCAAATCGGAGGCAAAGTGCGATGTCAAACCTACCAACACGCTGATCCTTGTCGGGTGCGTAGCCTTGTGGTTCATGTGCATGGAAAACCTGACATCGGAACAGCACATACTCCATCGGCAAGGAGCGCATTGTAAAAGGTCAGATTCCACCCTTACGCACATCACATCGACGCTAAACCGCCCCTTGTAGCGATCGCAAAAGCACTACAATCGAAGATCTACTGCGATCGACGCAAAGCCGCGATCCTCCGCTGTCAATCCGACCCCGAACTACACGCCATGCTCACCGCAGATCCATTCTCCGCGAACGTCCACTTGGTCCCCTTGAACGTCGCCACCTCAGACCGTCTGAAGGAGTATATGGCTCGCTGGAACGGCCACTGGTCCAAAGCAGTCGCTTTCCGTCCGACTGGCTGGTCGTACGTCCCCTTTCCCCCATTTGCACGTTGTTCCCTCCCGACGAATCACATCACATCACAAAAAAAGCTACTCCCCGCCCTCCGGCACGAACACAACAACACCCCCCGTCGCGACCACCCTCTCCAAACCACCCCACCGCGAATTCACACACGCGCATCTGCGTCCCTCGCGCGGCTCCACACCAACCGCGCAGCTCTTCGGAGTGCCGTACTCGGAGCACAGCTCGTTTTACGAACTTACCTGCTTCGCGATGTCGCTGGATTGGGCGCGCATCGTCGCGACTGTTAATGTTGAGAGCCCGGCGAGCCGCGCGAAGATATCGGCGTGGGTTGCGCGGTGGGAGGCGGAGCGGAGGAGACGCCCGGTTGGTTTCGTGCCGCCGTATCGGGCGCTGGAGTATTGGTGACGCGCATAACTCTTACTAGTATCTATCCCTAGGGTTCATATTTACGTCTCTCTGGAACAGTGCTTGTGAGCGATGTTATGTTGAACACTTCGGAAATCCTGGCCGAAGTTTGAAAACCCCCTTGATGGCGGGCTCTCTTCTTAGAATGGATATATTACTGCGCGCGTAGCCGCATTGGCAATATGTGGTGCTTGAGGTCGGTAAGGACGCCGAGAACACGGAGGGATATATTCAAGTTCAAAATAGAACCAGAGATCTCAACGTGGGTAAAGATATGCCAAAAGAAGACAAAGACTGGGACTCGTATCTTTCCAGGGTTTCTTTTTGCCGATAACGTGCACCTTGCGAGGCCCCTGGTTGGGCGACACAGAGGCATTGGGCTGCTGAACTGAAGGAACTCGAAGAACTATCATTGTCTTTAACTTGAACTTTTCACCGGCAACCGAACGAGTGACTGCGGTTTTCCAGCCGGTTCGGTGCTAACTCCTCTTCCTGGGCTGGCTCCGCGCGATATCAGTGTATCCCCGGGGGACTTCACCCTCTTACTGTAAGCGGCCGGTCCTAATGTCCACAGAAACGGGGCAGTGGAAATCGCGGTCAGTCCATTCATATTTGGTACGAGTTCATTTAACAAGTTATCTTCAGGAGGCCGCTCATATGAGATCAAACCCCACCTCACCGTGCACCCCCATTCTATTTAAGAAATATGGAATCGTCGCCACGAGGTTGAGAAGGTCAAGATATCTCACCTCAGTGATGGTAAGGATGTATTTAAGTGCTGTGGTTTCGAAGCGGCGTGAATCCCCAGCTCCTACTACTGTCCTCGCAACAGCAACCTGGTTAGTGAACACATTCGTGGTCCATCCACTGATTCGTGCTAACGACCTCACAGTCAAATCACCTGACACTGACACGCAATCATGCACGCGTCCTTCTTCAAGTTCGCCACGATTCTCCTTGTCGCCTCGGCTGTTGCCCCGGCGGTCCTCGCCAGCCCCATCGCGTACGTCGTTTGTCCCTCTTTCTCCTAGTACCATATCGGCTGATTTTGTTCGTATTAGGGCTGACGGTCAAGTCGTTGCCCGTGATGCTGCTGCTGCTGCCCCAATTGCCGCACGCCGCAATAGTGTGGGATATGATAAATCGAAAAAGGGACAACGTTCTGGGGATGTTCAAGTTGCCGCGCGTGATGCGGTTGGCTATGATAGAAAGGGACACCGCTCTGAGGATGATGTTGCTGCGCGCGATGCGGTGGGCTATGATAGAAAGGGACACCGCTCTGAAGATGTTGCTGCGCGCGATTCTGCGGTGGGCTACGATGGGGACGGACACCGCCGCTCTGAGGATGTTGCCGAGCGTCAACTTAATGAAGCTGGCCCCAACGGCGTTGACCACTGAGAACCTTGCCCAAGACCTTGCCGCGTGGCAAGCGATATGTCGACGCTGCAGGTGCACCCTACTAGCTGGGTTATGAAATCTGTAATTCGATGGTATGACAATTGAACGATTGAATTCTTATGTTATTCTTCTTGTTACTTCTCGACCATTCTCAGCGTGACTCGATGTTCGGAGACTTCAAGTTAAGATGTGTAACCAACATGACTGCGTTTAATATGTGGCTACTCGTGTTTGCATTTCTTCCGACAGTTTCCCGAATCGTTGGCCGGACCTCTTATCGGACCAGTTGCCAGTGGTCGATAGTGATAAAAAACATGGTACTCCAACAACTTGTCCCCAAGCTTTTCCCATAGACTCAAATGCATTATCTGTGTGCACCTTCGAGGTTTGTGACCATGCCGCTGACACTTATGATAGATAGATACCTGTGATGCCCAAAATCCCGCTGCACGAAGCCACGCTCAAGAACTTGATGCTTTGTCTGTTATCTTTGTTCCTCGAGCGTGCACGTGTACTATGATGCGGCGGCAAGTGTTTACAGTAGGCGCTCCCGTTCATCTTTTCCGTACTGCCACCTGTCCGCCCGAATCCTCAAATGGTTCGAAGACAAGAACAACTATCTTTTACCCGCCCGCCACGCCCAGTAATTTTTTGCCTCGGGATCGGTGATGAGGCCAATGTCTTCTAACCGTCATCAGCTCGCTCCGGAAGATAGTACCCCGCCCGCCCGTCGCGACTTCGCCTCGGACTGGCACATGGACCCCTCATCCCCGATCGAGAAGCACTTCGTGCTTCCGCCCATTCTCTATGCAAGCTGCAGACAACTTATATTATCCGTTGCTAGCTACTGACATCCACAAGCACTAACACCAAGAGCAAATAAGTGACTCACAAAGATTGACAAACAGGGGTGGTCGCCGTCTTCTTCCTCGCTTAGTCAAGTTGATACCACTGGTAATAGTCGCGAAGAGAAGTGCCTAACTTACTAGAGTCTTGACTCTCCCTACGATCCCAAGTTTGTACGAACAAGGTCGAGTTTGACGATGCTCTTGATTTACTAATTCAAGAACATCGTCAAACGGATCTTTTAGTAAGTGATTGACGAAACACGACCTCCAAATTGGTTTCACTTGACAACTTCCATTCTGCAGAAGAAATGTGCCTAGCCTGGCCCCGCTACGAGTCGTTAGTTCACTTCTGCAGTCTACCTTTAAGTTCACGTCCTCTCATGTGGCTCGTATCAGGACGTACAATCACACATTTATGACTGCTGCGACTGCGACTCCTCTCTCCCCACAACTCGACCACGGTACCACGGCAATCTAAATGCGAAGAGCTTGCCGACATGATCAACACGTTCTCAGTCGTCATGTCCTCGCGCAAGGCAAACAACGCATGGAAGGGAGCCAAGATGGCCGAAGACCGCAACCGTGACTTCCCCTCGACAAGAGCGGACGCCAGGTGAAGAAAAGAACCGGCGCTCTACGAGGTCATGCAGGGCATACCAATCGCCCTCGATGCTTTCTTTTATGGTGCGATTTCTGATGCGATTTCTGGTACTTGACGTACGCCTTATCGTTGGACTCGACATGTTCATGACCTGACGCAGCGTCTTCTAGGCGTGCACACTCAGACCATTATATTTTCACAAGTCCAGCGTCCTCGCTATTCCTCTTCGAGGGTCTACTACGGACTGTGAATGCTGAGGACAGCGCTTACAAGTCGAGCCGCGTGCGGTCAACTTGGCCGTTCAGGCACCACACCGCGAATTCACATACTGTACACGTATTTGCGGCCCGCGCGCAGGTCTTCGGCGTGCCGTATTCGGAGCACGGCTCGTTCTACGAGCTTACGTGCTTCGCGCTGTCGTTCGACTGAGCGCGCGTCGTCGCGGCGGTGAGCATCGAGAGCCGCGCGAAGATCTCCACGTGGATCGCGCGCGTGGGAGGCGGAGCCGCGCGAGAAACGCTCACATGGTGTCGTACCCCTTTATCGCACCCTGGAGTATTGGCTACCGGGTTGCGGGGTTGCTCACTACAGCAGCAGCATATTCTTACCGCATCTATCCCTACCTCGGGTTCTATATATCTCGCCCATCGGCCGTGTGTCACTTCCTGTCATGAGCATCTCTGGAACAGATTTTCTCGTTTGTGGTGAGCGACGTCGAACACCTTCACCCTCACTCGGAAATCTTCACCGACGTCCGGAATCTTGACGGCTTCGTTCTTAAAAATTAATATACTACTAGCCGCGCTCGTGGCCGCCTAAGCGATATGCATTCCTCGAGGTCGGTAAGGATGCCAAGAGCACGGAGGGATATAGAAACAGAAAGGGGGTCTGTTGGGGTACTAACCTGAGGTCTCAACGTGGGTGCAAGTGTTGTGAGTGTGGGTGTGTCGGTAACCTGCGTCGGTAGCCCAGAAGGGAAAAAATATGACAAAATAGGAAAGTGACTCTTGCCGATCCATTCAGCCTACACTGATGACCTGAAGTGTCCCCACTTTCAAGTTGCGCTGTCATAGTATGGCCCCTGGTAAGGTGACACAAACGCATCGGGCTGCTGAACAAACCAACCTAAAGGTACTCGACGAACGATCATAAAAAAGCTTCTTGTCTTTATTGCTGAAACTTGAACTTGAACGTCACTGGTAGCCGAATGTGACTGCTGCTTTCTATAGCCAGTCGTTTCTATTCCTCTTCCTGGGCAGGCTGGCTCCGCGCAAGATCAGTGTATCCTCCCACAGCTTAAGCGGCCGGTTCTAGTCCCCACAGCAACGGGACAATGGAAATCGCGGTCGTTCCTCGTTCAACATGTAGTACCAGAGTTCAGTTCAAGATCAATTTACTGTGCACCCCAGTTCTTTGTTTGCATGATTTAGTTTAATCTTGAATTGTCGTAAGTAATGTATTGCATTAATGAAGGTCAATATATATCACCTCATTGACTGTAGGGTTGTAGTATTTAAGGCTATGGTTTCGATGCGAGAATCTCCAGCTCTTACTACTCCTATTCACTTGTGTGCTCAAGCAACAGCGCTGGTTGGCGAACGCATTCGTGGAATATCCACTCGTCCTAACGTGTGTGCAGCTCGAATCCATTCAGTTCAACGCTCACGACGGACCTCCCAGTTAATCACCTGACACGCCAACTTGAAGTGACACGCAATGCACTGGCACGCACCCCTCTTTGCCACGCTTGTCCTTGTCACCTCAGCTGTTTCCCCGGCCTTCGCCAGACCCATCGGGTACATTGTTTTACCTTCTTAATCTTGCCATATCGGCTGATTTGTCTGTAGCTTTCACGGCTCTGACGCTGTTGCCCGCGATGTACTATCCCCACTTTCCACACGTGGTCCTGGGCATCAGCCTCGGCTCCTCTACGATCCTATTAGAAAGGGACACCGCTCTGAGGATGTTGTCGCACGTCGAATTGACTATAACGTCCCAAAGCATTGATGACCTTGCCCAAGACCTTGGCGTGCGACTCGGGTGCGAGTCGACACTACCGATGCACCCTGCTAGTCGGGTTCTGGTTATGAAACCTGCAGTCGTGATTCAGCCCGATGCATGAGAACTGGCATTGTATGCCATGTCTTTCTTCTTGTTACTAGGCTTCTCGATGTTACTTTTCGACTGTTCCTAACGTGACTTGATGTAACTTACTGAACAAGTTTCTGAAACTTCAAGTTTGACTTTTCTACTAGTAGTATTTCAGATTAGTAGCATCGCAACTTTGAACTGCGTTCAATGTGGTTACTCGTTTGTGCATTTCTTCAGCTTCCCGAATATAACTTCTTGTGAATGGACCATTGCTTCGTTGGTCGATTGCTCTGGACCTCTTATCGGTTCAGTTTAGGTTAATCTAACGACTTGGACTCTACCTCTAGTAGCTACCTCGGACGATTCTTCAGCGTGCCTTGATGAGAGCTCTGCTCGTTCTACAGGCTCAGGTGCTTCACGCCGGCGGCTGGTCCTCTACTGGGCGCGCATCATCGCAACGGTGAACGCAGAGAGCCGCGCAGGCCACGCAAATATCTCTCCATAGATCGCCCGCTGGCACCGGGAGGCAGAGCGTAGGAAACGCCCACCTGGTGTCGTCCCCCGTATCGAACCTCGGAATATTGGCAACTAGAACACTCCTAGACGGTGACCACCGAGTTCGCCGTCACGGTACTATAAAGCAGTAGGAGATATTTGTACCGTATCCATCCCTAGCTCTCGGGGCCTATATAACTCACCCATCGGCCGCGTGCTGCTTCATCTTAAAAATGAGTTGGTATCTTAGTTGTACAGTATTTCCTTGCTTGCAGCGAGCGATGTCGAACACCCTTATCTTAAGTTCACTTGGCCAACATCCGAAATTTTTCAGAAGAAAATCAATATTGCTGTACGTTACCCACTTTGACGACATTTGGTACTCGAGGTCGGTAATGACGCCGATAACACGGGGGGATCGATTCAAAAGAGAACCAGAAAAAGGGTGCTTTTGGGATTTTGAGATCTCCACGTGGGTTGAACGTGGTGGGGTTGGTAACGAAATGATATGACAAAAGGGGAAAGAGACTCGGACTCGGAACTTGAATGTTATCTTTCCTCTTAGCCGATCCACAACAGGCGCCACCTGCTGCTGCTCTTGCTTGCCCTGCACTGTCATAGTCATGGTATGACCCCAGATTGTGCGACACAATCCATCGCCTCATCGGGGCTATGGTAAAAACCAGCTTGAAGGGAGAACTCGAAGAACGACCTGCTTTTAAACCAAATGCTATTCGGTCAATCGCGTAAAGTTCCCTCTCTTAGGCTGTTTGTTGCTGAACACATCCGAATGCGGTGTGACTTTCTTCTCGCTGGCCCGTGCTGCTCCTCTTCCTGGGATAACTCCTTGTGGTGTCTATGTGTTCTAGCCACCGGTTATAGTGCCTACAGCACCGGAACAGACGAAATAGCGGTCAGTCCTCGTTCAAAAGGTTCTAGAAATCATTATTTTCAGACCATTCGTATGAATGCCAGTCTCTTATTTCACCATGATGATGTGATTGCGGTTGAAGCCGTCGTATTCAAAGGAGGTCAAGGTGTCTCACCTCACTGACTTCTGAAATGTATTTAAGTACCGTGGTTTCGATGCCAGAACCCCCAGCCCATACTCACTTGTCTGTTCTACGGTTGGTGAACACACAGTTCGTGTCCCTCCCACTCGTGCTAACGCGTAGGCAGTTCGAATACTCTCCATTCAAAGTTCAACCTCTCAGCCAATCACCCACACTCCTCAATTCTGTGACACACAATGCACGCGTCCCTCTTCAAGTTCGCCACGTTTGTCCTTGTCGCCTCAGCTGTTGTCCCGGCCCTCGCCGGCCCCATCGGGTACATTTTTGTCCTTCTTGATCTTTCCATGTCGGCTGATTTGTTTATAGTATTCCCGGTGAAGCTGTGGCCCGCGATGTTGACCCACTCGCCGTACGTGATCCCGAGCCTCAGAACTATGATAAAAAGGGACACCGCTCTGAGCGTGAGGTTGTTGCCGCGCGTGAACCTGGGTCTGACGGCGATGGGACATCGCCAATCACGGATCACTGAGCGGGTTGTTAACGCGATGTCGACACTGTCGACGCGCCCTCTTTCTTCTTTCTTCTCATTTGTTCCCAATGTGATGCGATGTTCGAATACTTCAAGATGACTCCAGTAGTATTTGAGACATAACCTGTAACTACGACACAAGTGCGAGATACTGTGTTCAGCCACGGTAGCTACTTGTTTGTGCATTTCTTCAGCTTCCCGATTCTAACACCTTGTGTATGAATTGAATCATTACTTCGTTGACCGTTTGCTCTGGACCATCGGTCTAGTTGATCGATAATGATAACGAACATAGAACTCCAACAATCTAATGCATACACTGTGTGTGTGGGCACTCTCTGGGTTCGTCACCATGCCGTCTTACTATCTGGAATTTCACTTCCCTAGTATGCCGCCAGACACTTGCGATGTCATGCTTCAAATCCGGCACGAAGCCAGCACAAGAATTTCTTGCCTGTGTCATCTTGTCTCCTCCAGCGTGATTCACCGTGAGACCCCTGCATGTAGCACAAACATGGGTGGCCGTCAAATTCTTCCTCGCTTCGTCCTCCAAGGCTTCGCCGATAGGTTGATGATAACTTAAGTATAACTTATGACTCTTCCTCGGCCCGGCCAGCAAATGTTTCACGTGATCAAAGAAAGTTACATTCTAATTGTCAACCCCCCACACCTACGTATCTTAGAGTCCGAAGCTCTAGTTGGGTATTTCCAGGTCCGCTTCCATCGTCTTCCATACCTCCATGTGCACAAGAGTCCCTTTACCTTAGTAGAATTGCACATTCCGAACATTCTTCCGCAAGCGCCCGCGCGGCACTTCACTTGAGGAGACAATAGATGGAAGCACTTTCAGTGGCTCGTGTGAGACGACTCGGGCCCCAGGCCCTGCTTCCCACGGAGCTTCCCCAGCATTCTTGAAGGAGATCCGTCCTCTGCTGGGGTGTCAGGAAGACTTACGTGAACGCTCACGCTCTCTGACAAGTTCAGCGCTTGCAGCACAGCCAGTACGCCCTGAGTCGTCCCACCGAGGTGAAGTTCGTGAAGAAGTGGAAGAATTCGGCGATCGGCGGTCGAAGCGGGATGAGGTGACGAGTGGGCAGTGGGCAGCACGCCGTACAGTTCCAGAACTTGGAGCTTGGGCACGAGGGCAAGGGTGCTCAGCAAGGGTTCCATCGCCGGCCACACGGCTCGTGTCCCAGACAGCCGGAGATGCGTCAGCCCCGGATGGAATAGGACGCAATCCGCAGGGAGGAAGCACTGCTCCAGACGGATGACGCGCAGCGCTTGCAGTTCGGGCTCTGTAGCCCTCTTGTTCCCATCGAGGCCGGGGCGCGCTAGAAACGGGGGGTCAGGCGCCAAGTCGAGCTCCTCGAGTGATGGTGCGCCACGGAACAACGTGCCAAATACGACGTCCATGATGCGGTCACCGTGCCTCGTGCCCCAAGGAGAATGTATATGGATCTTGCGGATCCGCTCGATATGCATGAGCGCGAGACATAACGCGTCGACGGACAGGTAGCCCTTGTCGAGAGACTTGTCTTTGGAGTCGATGTGGAGGATTATGGGGTGCGGGTGGGAGAGCGTGAGGGCGCGCTGTGCCCAGGAAACGCTCACGAGCGGGACGACGGTCCAGAGGGCCTTACACTTGAGTGCTATTTCGCGCCACCGATGACATACGTGGCTGACGGCAACCCAATGTGGCGTGCGGATGGGGCCGTCCCTGGTATAGCGTCTCGAGGGGTCAAGGTCTCGGCTGAGTGAATGAATGGATGGGGCGTCGCGACCGAAGAAGAGAGGCAGGTAGCACATAATCTCGGAGAGAATTTCGGTGGGGAGAAGGGTGATGGGATGTGGTACCCTATTCGACATGAGAGGCGAGGGCAAGAGGTAGTCGCATCCACCAGGCATGATTAGACGAGAGAGGTTAAGTCTGAGCGAGGTGGCGAGAAGTGGGTTAGGGGCGAGTCAGTTAGGAACTAGCTGCGTTCAGACTGAGTCTCTTATAAATAAGCTGCGGTTGTTGTTCAGTTTGGAGCAACACGTCCAAAGAAAGGGCAACAGGGCATTCTCGGGATGTAAATGTCGGATGAGAAGAGGGCCCATCTCACTCTCCGTTCCTACACTAAATTAGCAGCCACTGATTAGTACTGAGTGCCTGCTACATTGCAGACCATCGCGAGACCATTAATTCAAGGCAAGCGTTGAAGATCAGCCGGCTGGTGGCCGGGACTGACGGTTTGGCGGCCGCCAGGACTGATGGTGACATTAACAAGGTTGGCACTAACAGGTAAGCTGGTGACCGTGGCGCTTTCGCACGCGCGCGAGAATCAATGATTTGATCACGTGATTTCTACAGGCACACACAGTAATAACAACAAGGTTCCCAGTACGCAACATTCAAGTTGTTCCGCGGTAAATAATTCAGGGCTATCACCGAAGCAGCTGAAATCGACATTGCCGGCGCAGAATACAGTGCGTCACCTTCAGTAAAGCACCGAGAATGGTACAGCCTTTGTCATGCCAAGCAGAGGAACGTGAACTGTACATAGAGTCACCGGGAGCTGTGCGAGGCATTACTGTAAGCGAAAAATGTAATCAAAGATCGGGGTTGAGGTCGAGATCGAAATCAAGTAATTGTTGCGGAGGTCGATTGTCGATGGGGCGGTACGGGTTGGCTGCTTGGGCCCGATGGGGTTCGGGGGACGACGGCAATGGCGCTAGTACCGAGGGAGTTAGGGCGTGAGAACACGCAGAACAACAGACATCGAAATGGTACATACGTCGACCAACTGAGTGCGTCTCACCCAAGGGTCCGAGAGGCTCCTCTGCGTTGAGGCGTCCGCGACGCATTTTTTCCTCATTAGGAAAGGGTGGGAAGAAGAGAGGCGGCGGTGGTTGGCCGGGCAAGGAGAGGTCTGGCAAATTAGGCGGTGCGGAGGTAAACGCACTCAAACTTTGCGCATACGCAAGGAGTTCAGGATACGGAATAGCGCCTGCCACAGAAAGGGTTACTACGATGTTGAAACGAACAAGAGAACTGTCGCCATACCAGCTTTCGCTTGCTCTATAGCGGCTAGACGGACATCACCCTCCGCAATGATCGTTTCGAGGTCACGTCTGCCATATTCAAGTTGCACTATCACGTCACGCCATGAGTTTTCCAGCGCGAGGACATCGGACTTCAACGCCTCGATGCGTTGCTGTTTTTTTTGGTGGATATGAGCTAACTGCACAGCCGCAGCGAGTGCCGCATCTGCTTCAGCGAGCGCACTTATCGGAGGGGGCGGCGGCGGTTTGGTGTGTGACGGAGAAAGGGACTGCAGGAGCTGCTGCGCGACGCTGTTCAGGTGATTCAGTGGTCCGAGGAGGAGACTTGTTGTAGACTCGGGCCCGGGAGGCAGGGGTCCGCGAGGTTGGTCTCGCTGTAGCGAACGGGGTAGACCCGCAGAGGCATTGCTCGCCATTCTTGCTCACGGCCGATGCTCAATCAGGTCTTATTGGTCGTCGGTGGCAATCATGAAGAAAAGATCTGAACGATCAGGCGAGGTGGGGCAACCGCTTCGGTAAATGTGGCACACTTCGGTCCGGTGCACAGCCACACCAATTAAACATGCTCCAACCGTGTTCCGGGTAGCGAACTGGCATTCGGGATCAATGATTATTGTCTACTGTCAATTCTATGAATGTCAAGCCTCGTAATCGTTACCCCACAACTCCCATCACTCTCTGCATGACTTACAATTGACAGTAGTCAAGGCATGCGTGAGAGAAATGTGCTACAGTACCAAGAGATGATGGGAGCAGGACTCGTTAATGACGCACGAGCGTCTTACTATATCTTCTTGTGATTGCCGCAGGCGATGCACAACCGGTCTGTTAGTTGAGCGTCGAACGTCGAACGGCCGATCGCCTATGCATTAGCCGTGAACCCATTCCTTAGTCACTAGTCACTAGTCACTCGGTACGCCGCGCTGGGTGCGAGCGTTGGATTGCCTTGCGCGCAGTGTCGGTCACATTGACGTGGCGATATGCTGCAAGTCGGAATGACACCCAATCAAAAAAATATCCGATACGGAGAATGCAGTCCCTTTCTCTTCCCTGTAGTGCAAAAGGGGGTAGTGCAAAAAGGAGAGGAGAAGCTAAATCAAGCCAGACGTTGGAATCATCGGAACAGCTATCCGGTCTGCCTCGCACCGGAGCTGCGAGCTCGAGCTTGATTCTTCGGGCAGAACTCTCTGTGCATCTATGACACACGGTATTGGTTCGCATTCCTTTTAAAAAAGGAGACCTCCACTTTCTATGTGTAGAATTTAGTGACACAGCATCGGGAGAGAGTCTGCCAAGAGCGTGCACCGTGTCCACTTGGCCTGTGGCCCTATGCACCAGTCTTGGCTGGGGCTGGATATCTGTGTTGTGAAGAAATGCAGTGTCGAAAACAGGACGCACTTCCGATTACATTCCGAGATGTCTATTATATGAATCTTTTACTATTATGGTGACAGCGGTACCAGAAGCAAACTTGTCAAATAGGATCAGTAATGCATCAGGATAGGAGGCCTGAGCTGTGATGCTGGGCAAGCCCTTGCAGAGATATACTGTACTTGGCACCTCTCCATGCTAGGAAATGGAAAATGTGCCACCTAGTGATCGCTTGATGTTAGATGCAGTAGCTCAATTACTGTGCTGTAACGATTCTCGAGCGAGCAAATCGGATCCTAGAATGGACGATGAACAGGTTAAGCGTTCGCCCATACCTTCACGTCGTAGTAGAAGCACGCATGTAGAAGTGGGCGGACTCGATAACCACAGGTACTCAGAGGTGCAAGGAGTGGTTTTCGATACATCTGCAATGTCACAGTTTTGAAATTCCAAATAAGAGTAGCTCACGATGACGGGTGAGTATCTAAACTTTTCTCAAGACTTTTCTTGCTCGAGTCCGAGCTTCATCAGAAGCCTGGGTAAGTAAAATATAGATGGATGTTGAATGGAGCCGCAGCGTGGAGTATGCTGCATCTGGTGTTGATAGTTCTATCATAAGCGAAGAAAGCGTTTGAACGAAAACCGTGGCGGCTCGCCACAGAAAAAGGAATGGGCCAGGGCGAAATGGCTGCCACGGCCCGGAGAGCCGCCAACTGTTCCCGTTGGCCACAAACATGTCGCGTAGCGATTTCGTGCCACCCCGGGACAATTTATGGCGAGAAGATTGGGACGAGGACTCGTGAGCACACCACATTTTAAGATGCGAATGCCTACTGAGGATTCCCTACCACGTAGTGACTTGTCGTCAAGCTCAAAACTACGCGCGCACCTTGTCCGAGTGCCCTCGCCTGGCAGATCCTCCGTGTATCCTGCAGAGGAATACGAACTTTCCCCGAGTTTAGAAGAATGGTCGAAGAGCGCTCATCGGCATAGGCTCCGTCCACACTATCGTGATGGTGACACTATCGACTGGTGGCACGAAGACGCTACGGAGCGTGAGCGATGGAAGGGGATGATTTCGCAGCACGGACTGAGAGGACTGGTTTCTCCTCTCATTGACGTCACCCAATTATGGTTCGTCATGATTTTTACTGGCATATGCGTAGGCTTCGCTGGGGGCTGGCTGGACATTCTTGTGATGTGGTGAGCACGCTTCTATTCACCATTCATAGATTCAGTGCTCAAGCCGTGCTTTCGAAGGTTGTCTGGTCTCCGCGAGGGCCGTTGTACGCGGGGGTTCTTGTGGAATCAAGTCGAATGTTGTGTTGGGGTAGAGGGTAAGTGTCCTTGTTTGCACTACTGCCGATTCACTGACAATTTTTTTGGTCGTCGTAGCGGGTGATGTCTGTTATGATTGGCGGCCCTGGGGAGAGTACCTGGGCATCAGCTCAATATTCGGGCAGTCTCTGCTCCATTCATTCGCATACATCCTCCTTTCAGTAAGCACATTAAGTACATCACGTACCTTGGAAACGCGTCGTGATCCATCTTTTTTTCAGACAGCTTTTGCGGCAAGTGCGGCAATACTCGTCAGTTCATACGCGCCCTAGTTAGTCTCGTCCTACCTATGAACGCATTCGACCTCCTATCTAACCGCGAAAGGTAGTGCGTTTCATACTGGTAGTGAGTGCTCCCCTTCAGGATCCCGTTTTTCTGTAACCTGCGGGACCTGTGCTCCCAGTCCCAGAAATCAAGGCCGTAAGTATCGTGGCGGGTTCCGATCGTTCAAATTCTGACCCACTATTCAACAGATCATCGGCGGCTATGTCTTCGACTCCTTTCTGAGCACTTGGACCCTTGTCATAAAGGCACTTGGCCTCGCCCTGTCCGTCTCCTCTGGGCTATCTATCGGAAAAGAGGTAAATCCTCTATGTCTCGATTCATCGCCACGTCTTATCGTCCTAGGGGCCATTGGTACACGTATCATGCTGCATGTCCTTCCTTTTCATGAAACTTTTCTCAAAGTTTCACCAAAATGAAGGTACGTATTTCTGCTCCCGTCTCTACAACCCTTCATAACACCTTACAGCGCAAAAACGGAAGATTTTGGCAGCGGCCGCTGCTGCAGGTGTTTCAGTGGCATTTGGTAGCCCACTCGGCGGTGTCCTTTTCGGTTTAGAAGGCACGTCAAACGATTTCTAGATCATCCTCAATGCTTAGTTCTGTCGTTCAGAACTCGACGCGTTCGGTGGTGACTTCGACGTGATGTGGCGCGGATTCGTCACCTCCGTCATTGCGGCAGTCGCGCTGCAGTACGTGGACCCGTTCAAGACTTCCAAACTAGTCTTGTTTCAAGTTCGTTTTTCCGTTTGTCTAGCTTCCCAACCCTTTCACGATTATTTGCTCACAGGTCACTAATGGCGGTGATACCTGGCTAGCATTTGAGCTTGTTCGTGGAGCCCCAAGCGTCTCATGGAACGTATCTGACTGACTTCATATAGATCCCGTGGCTCTGCCTTTCTGTAATCGGGGTGAGCTGGTCTCGTACCTCGCCATAAGACTAGGTTTTTCAGTACGAGATGTACAGGGTGTCCTTGGCTCGCTCTTAACCAAGTTGAACATTGCGGCCGCGGTGTACCGACGAAACAGTATACTGCACGAGTGGCCAATCCTGGAAGTGACAAGCGCAGCAGCGGTGACTGCTGCCATCAGCTACTTGGTAAGAACGTTAGTACTTATCATCGAGAGCATGTTTGGGACCTTTCGTTTCTCCAGGTTGTTTTCCTCAGGTAAGGATGTCGACCCCGTAAATGCGAGCCTTTCTTCATCTCCAACCTAGAGTCCCGGCTTCCGACCTTGTAGCCAACTTATTTCAAGAGTGTGACCCCCAACGCATTGACTTCCATGGGTTGTGCAAGTGAGACTGTTGTTTTTATATATCCGGGGACGGTGCTGACGGCTCCAAAGTCCGACTGCTATGTGGGAGAACGTGTTTCTACTGATATTGACTGGAGTTGTGAAGATCGGTTTCACTGCATGGACATTCGGCATGATGGTGGGATTTTTCACCAAACCTTTGAAGGACGATAACGAGGAGAATTAGGTCCCAGCTGGAATTTTCCTACCAACAATCGCTATTGGCGCGTCGTTTGGGCGTGTAGTCGGCTTATTGACGTATGGCATTTAATTTGTTGCTGTACTAAGTTTGACGCTTTTTTCCCAGCCAGGGTCTGTATCGCGCATACCCAAAGGCGTGGTTCTTCGCTGCCTGTCCACCAGATCCAACAGTTCGTTGCATCTATCCCGGTTTCTACGCCGTTATTGGCGCGTCATCTATGCTGGCAGGCGTTACGAGGATGACCGGTGAGTAGATCGCCAGCTATTGAGCGAGAGCGTGGCTCATGAACTACTTAAGTCTCTCTCGTCGTGATCGTTTTCGAGGTACATTGCTCGTCCGTTCAGCGAGAAAATAGTCTGATTTATATTTGCTCGCTCCCGCACAGTTAACGGGGGCCCTATCGCACGTACTTCCAATCATGATTTCGGTTATGGTCTCAAAGTGGACCGCCGACGCACTTGGCCCAGACGGAATCTATGCATCGTGGATCGCGCTGCGCCGTTATCCATGGCTCACGCCCTTCGAGTTTCGGGACAATGGCGAGATCGCGTCGGACGTGATGACGCCCGCTGACAAGTTGGTCGTCCTGCATGAGGGCACTCCGCTCAGCGAGCTAAGTGAGTACCGTTTCCTGTTGACTTTATCGGGTTGACTCAAACACATGATCAGAGAGCGTGTTGGACACCTGGAAGTTTCACGGCTTCCCCGTCGTGCGAGATGGTATATTGCTGGGCTATGTGGCGCGCGAGAAGCTCAAGAGTTTCATCGGCTCGTGCTTCCCCCTTTCCCCGCAGCGGCCGATTGGCTGAATCTCGCATTACATTACAGAGCCTTTCCTCTCCGAGAGCGGCGCGGCCACCCGTATGGGCAGCTTTACCGGCGCACAAAGCAGCGACTCGGCGGACTTATCGCCGCTCCTGGAAGACGCCATGCAGTTGCGGAAAGAGGTCCCGTTAGAGCTCGTCGTGAACATGTTTCGCAAACTCGTGAGGCCTATCTGCTCTCTCTTTCACCCGCTCCTCGCTGATGGAAACCGCGTCGTAGAACTTGCGGCACATCATGTTTGCGCAGGCGGGGAGACTTACGGGCATGATCACCAAAACGGATATCGTAGCACTATCGACGGCGCACTTTGTGCATCGTGGCGCACTTGCGGAGGAAAGAACCTCGTCTAGCAAATGATATTTATTTTCTCTTTATCCTCCGGGTCCTCTGGAGCGGACTGCCTGCAGACTGCCGATACTGTAAAGAAAATTCAGCAATCTAGTCTCGGAAGGACGATATATGCATTTAGACCAGCGGAACCTTCTGGGAGTCTCGCTCGAAAAATTTCCACATTCTCCGATTGAGTGGCGGTTCGTCACCAACCGAATGCTACTCGCCAGTGCAGCGATATGAGGGAAGATGCGAAAACCGCCTGAGCGCGACTATATCTATGATTCAAGACCGAGATCCGAGACACGCGCCTTAAGATACATGCGAGTACGGATGCCTTTCCTTCGCGAGTTCTCCCTGTCTTTACTTTGTGTGATCGTCACCCTCAGTCCATTTTTAAGACGATATCTATTAAGCTTGCGACCAGCTGTTCGACCTGGCAGGTATAGTACAGTAGGTACATAAGAGGCAATGTCAAAGATGATCGATCGATCAAGCTTGATCAAATCGCAGCCAGATCTGGTTGAAGGCTTGTTCGTCGAGATAGCGAGTTTAAACATCCGAAGGACACAATCGCTTATTTCAAATCTGGGACAGTACGAAGCTAATACAACAAGGAAACACATTCAAGAGAAGCGTAAGGCAATCTGTGGTGAAAGGTTCTTATGGTTGGCGGTAGATATCGACTACAGATGGATGCACACGTACCATTCACTGACCACGCACGTTTAAGGTTTGCCCCCAACGCCGGGCTTGGAAGGGGGGCCTTTCGGGCGGAAAACAGGATTTCTAGAGTAAGCTAGTTCAGGAAGATCAAGTGAGAAGCTGCCCTTGTCGACGCACTGTTCAATAGGCGATGTGCCTGCCCTGGGTTATGCATAAGTATGAGTGCACAAGAAGGTGAGTCAAGAGAAAGACACTTGACGTACGAGGGCGCAGGTGAGCTAGGAGCCACCGGGGTGGTACTGGGTAGAGGATAGGTCAGATCTCCAGAGGATCTCGGATCATTGAAAGGATGAAGCAAGGATCAAAGCGTATATACCTCACGATAGTTGCCTCGGATGCATCGGGCGGCTGAGCGGGCACTTGGGGAGATGACATTGCTGTACAACAGAGTCGAGACGAAGGGCGATTGGAGGTCCGTAAGACAATCCCTGAAATGGAGACCCGTGACTGTGTGAATACGGAAGCGTCGACGTCGTGGACTACTCGTGGACTGTGCCCTTGAGCAGGTGGCGTTTTTGCAAAGTGCACCGGGAGTTCCCAGTGTTTTGAGTTCAACTGCCAGTGTGATCAACACTTGGATCAACATGAAAAGTACGATTGTATATTCGCAGCTGTACAATGAAGATGACAGAGAACCCATTGCCTCACACTCCGTGAGTTCGTGCCTTCTACTCTTCCTGCTTCAAGTAGCTAGCGTCAGTATATCAATGAAGAGAAGTCTGCATCCAAGATTGCATCTATACTCTGCAACGGGGTCGGCAAATCAGCCTGAGCGTGAATGATGCTTCCGAAACCTGCAGGCCTGCGAAGTGGAAAGAAAAACCTATACGGCGGGCCCACCAGACGAGTCTCGGAAGACTGACAAAACTCTGGCAACTCAGGCTCTCGTGACGGCAACTGCCGCGACTGTCTCGTTACCGTAGCCGGGACCAAGCTCGGGACAACTTATGGCAAGAACCAGATCATCATCGGCTATGTCTTCGACTCTTTTTTAAGTACATTCCACGGAATATATGCATCGTGAATCGCGCTGCGCGAGGCATATCATGTTTGCGCAGGCGGGAAGACTTACTGGCACGATCACCAAGACGGATATCGTAGTACTGTACTATCAACATCGCACTTTGTGCATCGTGGAGCACTTGAGGAGGAAAAAACCTCTTTTAGCAAATGATATTTTTATTTCCTCTTCTGATCTACGGGTTTTCACACTTCACAAGCTTCACAGCCGGCTGTAGAGCAGGCTGCCTACAGACTACCGACACTAAAGAAATTCGGTAATCTATCCTGGAAAGACGGCATATGTTTGCACCAGAGGAACTATATGAGAGAACGCTTTGCCCGAATGCCGACAGCCAGTCACCACATACTACCGTTTTTCCCGCAAGCTCCACGTTGTTCTAGTGCAGTTGGGACAGCGACAACAACGAACCCTGGCATAGGCATCATCTCAAAGATTAGCGCTGATTATCGACAGAATTATGCATTTCATGCACTTGCTCAAGCGCTCATAGTCGATCCTGGGTCGATCACTACAGGCACCCGGAAGTATAGGGTGTTATACATAAAAGGCAATGCCAAAGTCTCAAAGCAATCGATCGATCAAACGTGATCAAATCGCTCTTCCTGAGGACTAGATCCAATTGAAGGCTGGGGCCGCTGGGCTTCCAGGAAGACGACTAGACAGCGACGTCCAGAGATCCGAATAACGACACAGATCGCTTATTTCAACTTTGTAGTACAAAGCTAATACAACGGGGTTTTCAATTTCAACTACTAAACACTGTTACGAGAAGAGCAGGGCGGACTGTGTAAAGTCAGGTTATTGTGGACATAGAAATCAACAACAGATGTATGCACACGTACCATTCAGCCCTCGCAGTACTAACTATGAACGCTTAACGCTTGGTCCCAACGCCGGGCTTGGAAGGGGGTCCTTTCGGGTTGTAAAGAGGAGCTCTAGAGCAAGTTATTTTGTGAAGTTCAGGATAAAGGACGATCGCTGCTGACGCACTGTTTAGGAGACGATGTGTCTTCCCTGGGTTATGCATGAGCGCACAAGAAGGTAAGTCAAGAGAAAGACACTGGACGTACGAGGGCGCAGGTGGGCTAGAAGGGGTGGTACTACTGGGCACAAGACAGATCACATCTCGGATCATAGGAAGGATGAAGGCGTATATACCTCTCGATCTTTGTCTCGGATGCGTCCGACGGCTGAACGGGCACTTGAGAAGATGACATTGCAAAGAGTCAACAGAGTTGAGACGATGGGCGATTGGGTCCGCTGTAGCTTACTTATTACTGTAGTATGACTCGTTATTGTATGAGTGCCATAAAAGGCAATTCCAAGATCAGATCATCGATCGGGCTCGATTGCTCCATGGTTTGCTACAGCAACTTCTTGGATAGCAGGTAAAACGAGACAGCCAAGTTCAAAGATTCGAACAACGACCCAAATCGCTTATTTCAACTCTGAGGCAGTACAAAACTACAGTAATACTACGAACACCTTGACGCGAACTGTAGGGCAGCCTGTGAAAACCTGATGTTATAGTTGACCGTAGAAATAAACAACAGATAGATGCATATACGTACAATTCTGTCCTCGCACTGACCACGCACACTTAAGTTGAAGGCGGCTTGGAACTTGCAACCGGCCTGCTCACAGTTGCCATTGGCTTGTTAGGGCGGCCTTTAGCGCGGAAATCGAAAGAACGAGGCCTGAAGTCAGTTAGTTTGGAAATTAAGGAACTTTGTGGTAGCCGAGACGTCTACGCACTTTTCAGTAGACGATGTGTCTTCCCTGGGTTGTGCATAAGCGAACAAGAATGTAAGCCAAGAAAGACACTGGGCGTACGAGGTCGAAGGTGGGCCAGAAGCCACCGGGTTGGTACTGGGCACAGGACGGGTCAGATCTCAGGATGATCTCGGTAGGAATGATGAAGGAGGATACCTCACGATAGTTGTCTTAGATGCATCGGACGGCTGAATGGGGACTTGGGAAGATGACATAGCTGTGCAAGAGAGTCAACAGAGTCAAGGTGATGGGCGATAAGGCCTATAAGGGCCCGTAAGATAATCCCCGAAATAGAGACCCGTGACTATGTGACTGGAATTCACAGACAAAGCGTCTACTGTGCCCATCTGGCGCCTCTGGGAAAGTATTGGGAAGGTGGTTGTTTCGTAACTTGCACCGGGAGTTCCCGGAGGCGGCGTTTCCAGTTCAACTGTGAATCTATGATCAACAGTAACAATGCGGTCGTATAATCGCGGCAGAATAATGAAGGTGCCAGAGAACTCACTACCTCGCACTCCGTGAGTTCGTGCCTTGTTTAAGTAGCCAGCGTCAGCTTCATGTGCGTCTGTGAATCAGGAATGAAGAGAAGCTTACTTCTATATTCTGCGACATGGTCGGGGAATGGAGTTATATCAACGTGGGGGACGTTGCCGAAACCTGAGCGCTGAGCAGCTACTCGCCTCTCTGAAAAGTTAAAAGAAAAGAAAAAAACTGGGCCGCGGGCCACTGGCGGGTGGGACGAGAAAGCTGCAAACTCTCGTGGCGGCAACTGCCGCGACTCTCTCGTTCTACAAACCTTGCCACAAACAGTCGTAGTGGTGTTCATCTCGGACAACTTATGGCAAGAACCAGGAAATAATCCGCGGCTATGCATTCAGCTCCTTTATAAGTACTTTCTAGGCCGAATATATGCATCGTGGATCGCGCTGCGCCGTTATCCATGGCCCTTCGAGGTCCGGGACAACGGCGAAACCATACCCGCTGACAAGTTGGTCGTCTTGCGCGAGGGTTCCGATCCGAGTCAGCGAGCCTTCCCTACTGGCAGCTTCCTGGATTTATCGGATTGACACACAGACATGAACAGAGGGCGTGTTGGACACCTGGAACTTGCACGGCTTCACCGTTGTGCGAGATGGAATATTGCCAGTGCTTTGCTACGTGGCACACGAGAAGCTCAAGAGTTTCATCAGCTCGTGCTTGGCTTTTCCCTGAAATCGTAGATTGTCTAAATCTCACATTTCAGAGCCTTTCCTTTCAGAGTGCGGCGGTGCTACCCGTATAGGTAGCTTTGCCGGCGAACAAAGAGACGGTGGCGGATTATCGCCGCTCCTGGAAGACGCCATGGAGCTGCGGAAAGAGGTCACATTAGAGCTCGTCGTAAATATGTTTCGCGAGGTCCATCTGCTCTCTTGCCTCCTCTCACTGATAGCAACACGTCATAGAACTTGTGGCACATCATGTTTGCGCAGGCGGGAAGACTTATAACCATGATCGCCAATGCAGATATTGTAGCCCTATCGAAAGCCTCTCGACCTGTCTCCTGTCTCTGGAACGGTCTGCCTACGGAAATGCGGTACTGGGTGTGCGTCGTGAAGAAAAGTGGGCAAAATTTGATCCTCGGAAAATCGACGTGCGCTTGCCAGACTGGAACTATATTTGGGACCGCACGATTTGTATGAGTCTTTCTCGAGGACTCCCTAATTGGGTGGCGGTTCATCACCAACCGAATACTCCTGGCTAGTACAGCAACTAACCAACTTAAATCTGGGAATCTGCATGCATCCCTCAGCCCAGAGTCGTTGTATACGGACGCCGGTGAGGAGGCGAGAACCTCTAAGAACCAGACGCAAGGCACACGCGTTATGCGCGTTGGTACGGATGCCTGTACCTCGCCTGTTCACCCCGTCCGTGTTTCGTGCGACCATAGACCATCGCCTCAGACCATCTAAGACGATTTATATATGCTTGTGAACAGCCGATTGACCTACCTGTGATGATGAAGAATGGCGTATTATCCGACGTTATATCATTAGACCTGTCTTAGATCGGCTTTCAGACAGTTCACAAACGTTCGCTGCTCTCGCTTAGTTAAGGCTGGACTGCACTAGACCCGACCAGACCCTAAGCTCGTGACCAGTGATCCTGGGGCGCATGTGGAAAGCGGTAGAAAAAAGCAGTATGAGTACATAAAAGGCAATGCCATTGATCGGAATCATCGGATCAATCGATCAAGCTTGATCAGGCATGATACCTATGCCCATAGGTTCAAGTTGGTAGGCTTCCAAGTAAATGGAAGAACGAGAAGGCCAAGTTCAGAGATCCGAAGAACAGCACAAATCGCTTATTTCACCACTTGGGCAGTACAAAGCTAATACAACGGGATTTCTCAAGTAAACACCGCGACAAGACAGCAGGCGCCCTGTGTGAAAGGTTGTTATAGTTGGCGGGCAGAAATCAACAACAGACAGATGAACACTTACGATTCAGTCCTCGCACTAACCACGCATGCTCACCTCCCCTTAACGGGCTTGGAAGGGGGCCTTTCGGGCGGAACTTGTAAGATGGAGGCCTGAGGCAAGTTAGATTGGGTAAGGGAATCTGTGATTGTCGACGCACTGGGACTCTTCAGGGGAGACGGCGTGTCTTTCCTGGGTTGTACATTAGCGTAAACGAAGGTAAGGCAAGAAAGATGCTAGACGCACGAGGGCGGAGGGGGGCCAGAAGCGTCAGTGGTAGTAGTGGCACTGTGCACAGGATAGGTCAGATCTCCGGAAGATCTCGGATATGAAGGATGAGGGCGCATATACCTCACAGTAGTCGCCTCGGACAGCTGAACTGGCTCTTGGGAAGATGACATTGCTGTGCAACGAGTTAAGATGAAGGGTGATACCGGCCCGCCGCAAGATAGATAACCCCAAAATAGAGACCCGTGACTGTGTGAATACAGAAGCGTCGACGCCATGGACTGTTCCTTGAGGTGGTCGTATTGCAAAGCGCACCGGGAGTTCCGAGTGTTTCGATTCAGCTGGGATCAACAGTAACAGTACAATTATAACGCAACAACATGATGAAGATGCCAGAGAACTCATTACCGCTCTCCGTGCCTTCTTTCGATTCCCTTCTCTGACCACCGATCAGCCCGATCATCAAACCCCCATTTCGCTTTTCGCGTCGTCGGCATAGCGTCAAAATCTCCCTCTTGGACACAGTGAACCCCTCAGGCTTCATGGTATGAATGGTCGACTTGCGTTTTGAGCCAGTTCGACTTCAACATCGAACTCGAACCAGCACAAAACAAGGCAACTGCGTCCTTCATGGAGGTATACGCTGCTGACAGTGATGCCCGATGCATACCTCCACTTCCATGAAGGACTCGGGGTCGAAACACTGCAAGCAGAAGAATGAGCAAAGGCATGACCTGACACACCATCAAACCTTGACGTGTGTCTTGGAGGAGCAGCGTATTTTGGCATCACCGTGGGTAAGGAGGCTTGCGGTTAGTCTGTACGGGCTCTGGCGACCATAGGTTTCCAAAGACAGAATGTTGATGTTGTCGTGGTGCGGTGCGTAGGGTGTGGCGGTGGCTGATTGTGAGAGTATTAGTGTGGGGACAAAACTGCGCGCTCGGCCAGAAGTGCTCGGGTTGCCCAAGACTGATACTCTTGCCAAGAACGAATGCCATAGTGATCAGGCGACGATCGGGCTGCTGAGGGTCGGAGAAGAGAATTGAGAGAAGGCGAGACGGAGCAGGGAGAACAATAATTACCTGTTCTCTGACATCCTCATCATGTCATACAATCGAACTGTACTGTTGACACACTACCTAGCTTAATGCAGAGGGAAGAATGTCAGAAGTCGGCTGTTTGCAGACAACCTACCCTCCGAGCACCTTCACAAACAACGAAGACTAAAAGTCATAATAAGAATAGCGGGAGACCTGCACTAACTTATAGGAAAGATATCAGTCGATGCGGCAGCAGTGCAATCGGAATTGGCGTGAAAGATACTGTAAAAGGAAAGCATGAACATCATGCATCACGTGCATCACGGCAACTCAACCAATGGCATCCACCGCTCCCGCTCACCTAGTAATGAACACGACTACGATCTCGATAGTATTCTGAGTTCCTCAGAGCCAGTAATAGACCTACATCTGCCCGCGTTCGAGACATCAATAGCAAATTTCTCACGGGCAATCGCCAACTTCACTGCACGCTCGGTTGCCGAGATTACTCAACGGCGGGATGCACACGACAAAGAGCTCAAGAGGCTGGCAGTCCGCGCTCAGATATGGAGAAAGAGACGGAGCAGTGCAAACTGAAGGAAATAGAACTCATTGATCGTTGCGTTATCTTGTTTTTGTTTCATTTGTAGTTGCTGAGTCGCCACACCGAACAGTTCTCAAACACGAACGTGAAGAGGCGGAAGAGGCTGAATCCGCCGTCGCCGCGCTCCGCCGCCGTGTCGAATCCGAACGCGAGGTAATTACCTCTCTCGACGCGAACATCCAGACACTCCGCGCGCGTGTAGCGAACCTTCGTAAGGTCAATTTCCCCCATGTCTGGACCGTCCACTCGTTCACTTTCTGAGGACTTCTCACAGAGCGAGAGCGCGAGCGCGATACGTTGGACATGCACGCCAAACCATGTCCGCGGAGTTGCTCACTTGTGAACGGATTACGGGTCTCTTTATCGAGGGCGTTAGTCCTGAACAGCTTCTGATCCGATACACCATCAAAGGTGGCGACAACTCGCGTTCTACGCACGAGGCGAGCTTCGTGCTTGACCTCTCATCCCAACAAACATTTAAAGGTACGTTGTGTCGTCTGCAACTGCTATATTCGCGAACTGAAGAAATTTGACAGTATTAACGTCGACACCGCAGTTGCCGACTATGCCAATACTATTGGATCAGCTAAACGAGTCAGGCGATGTGTATACTTTCATCAAGCGTGTACGCCAGGCATATGTGAAACTTTTCTCGTAGATTTGGAGCTCAGACCACCTTGTCACCTCTGGCCCTTTGTATCCAAGGAAGAATCATCGATGTATTTATCTATATTGTTGTTATCTAATCCGCAGACCATATATCCGAGCTTTGTCGTGGCTTCTATCACTTGTGGCGGGTAACGTGAATCAAAGCATCAGTGTCAAGGAATCAGCGCATGCTCTTGCTGGTGCCCATTTCTCAAGGGTCTTGAGGGGCCCGATTCGCTCTCACTGGCACAGTCACAACCCATTGTCGCAGCCGCAGGTGACAAGGTCTACGCCGTCCCCTCTAGCGTCCAAAAGTAATGCATCACGTCTTTCCCATCGCCCCGTGGTGATGATTCCATTTCCCCCCAGCGACCATCACTTGACTTCCGTGAGTCCGCGCGCTCGTTACGTACATTCTTCTAGTCGCATCGATACCATGCTGACTTTGAATCTACAACAATAATTTCGTCCATGAAATACAGGAAATGCTTCCGCATACGGCATTTCATATGCATGGCAATGTGAAGTATTTGCACTTGACCAAAACGATGCCGTAGAGTTCAGCACAATGTAGGCAATGCCGCATTTCAAGGGTGCCTTTGCGACATGTGGATGACACAGATCCGCCTGAACATGTGCCGTACCGGGGCGTAACGCTACCGTGGCTCATGCGTCTCTCGGTGATACTATCCGTTCTGTATGATGCTGTCTCCAAGCATCGTAGGGACTCCCGAAGCGTCTGCTCGGTAATATGAGTCGTCCGAGTTATAATTATTAGGCTAGCATGCTCACGGGCCCTCAGCTGAAGGTCCTCAACCCGACTCTACCTTAATAGGACACACGGCGGAGGGTTGTATTCCTTAGGGCTGTACGGTTACGGTGAGCCTTCAGATTGTAACACAGATCGTTATGCGGCCCACGAAGAGTCTCGTGTAAAATAATACAGTACCCACTACCCACCGAGCTCGCCGTGATTTGGTCTTCACTGCACCCAGACGCTCGTTTGCGGCCACTCCGTGCCCTTCAGCCTCCCGCAAAAAGCACTCATCACAACTCACTTGCGTTTATCCCACAGCCCGAGGTCCCCATACGCCCTGCCACTGACTCCTTTCGCCGGTCTTACAGCGCCGTTCATCTGGCTCTGCACCAAGCAGAGAAAGGGTTTCCTCGTGTCCTTGCACGTGCTATTTGCCGACGAGAATCTGTTCTTCCTGATCCACGATCCCGATAGGTACAACCTGCTTAAGTGACCGTGCCGCTTTGTCGGCAGTTGGCATCTAGTAATGGTCCTTTAATCGTGTCTAATCAGACGAGGGTACCCATTAAACGAGGATCCCAGTCAGAAGAGGCACGTCCGCGTTCCCATAAAGTTCCTCATGAGTGGTAACTTAGCTATGGTGGTTCGTTCGCCTCGGCCCACTTCGTGCGTCTCAGCAACATCCTAGATGAGGATCAAGGCGACTCTGGACCTATCCGAGAGACGCAAGGCGCGATGCTCATGTGGACAGGTGAGGGAAATCATTTTTACTGTAAAAGGATTAGCTGGGGAAGGCCGTGACATCGCACACAGGGATTGGCGGAAATGAAACAGAGGCTGATTTTCTAGGCTCTCAACATTTTAGAACACTACAGAACAAGGTGCCCGTTGCTTCCCCCGCTCCAAAAAGCAACAAGGTTGTGGAGCCAATCGTTTTCTCGCAAGTTGTCATCACTTTCGTCTCAGTTCAGACTTCGATTTAATATAATTACTTCCGTCTCAGTTCCGGGCAAAGAATTTCCGACGCTGTTCGATTTAATGAACACTCGACGTCATGCAACATCAGGAGGGCCCAGGATAAGATGTCCATCCTGCCGCTATTGTGACCAATCGCAACGCACATCTGTCTGCCGGCGGCACCTTCGCTATTGTCCAATCGGTAAGTGCCGTCGTAGGATCACATGTTCTCACGAACTCTTTCATGACCTCGTCCGAGGGTTCACAGTCCTTCCCTGTTTTGTAGTGCCAGTCTCACCGTATTCAAGTTGGCTTTGATTTAGGGTACATGTTTGATCTGGATGATCTTTTTGGATGCCAGTCAAGCAGATTTGGCCCCAGATCTCGTTACTGGTGCTTCTCACTCACGACAGAGGCAAGGACGCGCTTTATTTGCATGTACTGAGCATTCGATGAGAACGCTGTGCTACGCAACATTGCGCAATTCGAAAACACCTGTGCTTCTCGGAATTTCGTTGGAACACCCTCCCCCGATACTCCGCATGCTCATGCCATTTTTGCAAGGAATAGGTCGATTATCGCTGTCCCCTATTTCTGAGTGACAAAGACGGTCTGAAAGCATCTGGTGGAGGCGTATAAAGGTCATCTTACGAAGCCTTTTACTCATACTCAAACTTTGAGTCGTCCCTCTCATTACACATAGCAAGCATGGCACAACCCTCTAGGTCTTACTCTCACGAAACCTCTGCAGAGGCCCTCTTCTTCAAGAACACCAAGAATGGCGTGACCCACCAGGCAATCAGACTTGAAGTTCCAGATCTCGGTCTCGAGTACACTGATAACGCCTATATCGGCAAAGGTGAAATTTTCTCGTATTAGATACAATTGCAATATTTCATGGTATTTTGTTTTCGCGTCGTAAAGACCCCGAGGGTATCTTCTACTATGATGCGGCCTCAGACATGTCTGGAGATGCCAAGGCTAAGGTCACCAAAGTCACTGCGCATGGCAAAAACTACGTCCACATCAAGTTCTACACTTCATACGAGAATGAAACTTATGCTGAGGTTTGCTGCTGCACGCTGTCCCCACCTCCAATTTCACTCACAATGCCTTTTAATTGCGTCAGTTCGTCGCCGAAGACCCCGTACGCACCTTTTCCCTTTTCCCCGCTTGGCTTGACGAAAAACCTTGGATGGATGACAGTTTGCGACGGTTGACGCGGCGGACCTGAACGGCAGCGTCAGAGATGGGAAATGGACATCGCTCAATATCGGCACCGCCAGCGCAACGATCTACAAGAGGACCTCTGAGGGTAAAATTACGCTCACAGCTGATTCCATTTCCAAGAAGGCGACCATGAATTATCCTGGGCATTTCGACGTTGGTGGGTACATACTGTATTTTCATGCTTTCAACAATATCTTTCTCTCTGCTAACATCCGAGCTAAGATGTCAAGGGTAACTTATTCTTCAAGAAGCTCGTGGACCTTAATAGCACGAAGGCCAAATTTGCGAGCTACAACGACGACCGTATTGTCTGGTATGAAGATGATTACACGGGCAGGGATTTCGTCGCATATGTGGGTCTCTCTCTCTCTCGCACTGGCATCCTTCACTGTTTGAGTTTGAGCTTGGCAATGACATCCCTTCCACAACCATGATTTAGTTCATTCGTGAGTGTTGTTTCATGAATTTTCTCTAGATGCGAACTGATTTACCTTTAACTTAGCCTACGAAGGGACTACCAAGACACTTGGCGTTACTGCTGCGAACACGGCTATTATCACCGATGTCGCGTGGTCTAACGCTTAAGATTTGGATGCCCGGACTTGTGCAGAACCTCCATGGGCATCCTCGAATTTTCTGTAACTTGTCGAAGTGATTTTGAAGCACTGTTGTCGTTGTGTTTGAAGATGTAAAGTTGTGATAAATACATGTACAGTATGGCTTCGTGTCCCCGAACTCTGCATGGCCTAGACTCGTGACCAGCCGTTCGAATGAGAGGATTTTGAGGGGCGTCGCGTAGCGACTGGAGGATTATCGAGCGTCCCAAGGGGCACCTCATAGAGCGAACGGTTACCGGTCTATGCATGGCCCACGATAAAAGCTCGCTCACCCCAGGTATATTATTCATGTTTCAGTTGTGATTCGAACGGCCTCAGTAAGACTCAAAATACCCTTAACAAGGGCGGCTCGTGAGTTCGTAACGTAAACGTAAAGTGACACTTCTTTCCAACCGGTTTCAGGGTGTTCCGTTCCGGTGACCGATGCGGTACACATTCCTTATCTCACTCCATCGCAGGGAGAGCCATCAGGCAACTGCATGACCACCATTTTCGCTTCGTCCTGCCGTAGTGCTTTAGCTAGAAATATACCAAGCCACAAGTGCGCGCAAAACGAAACAAAAAAAGCAAAGGCCGTTCCCAAATTGGGACCGAGAGAACGCTCTGTGGTCACCGCACATTCCCTTCAGGCAGAATAGATTCCACCAACGGGCTGGTCCAACTGCGGGCCTGCTCAAGCCCTGGCATCGCCGCTGTCACGCTAATAGGAGATGTGCCAGCTCTCCACACTGCCAGGGCTGGCCCGCTTTCAGCGTCCGGCTCTTCAAGCTTCAAGTTGCGGTGGGAGAGCCGCGGTACGTTGTCGTCGCCGCCGCTCTCCCGCTGACAAATATTATCCCCTACGGGGGCACACCCAGAGTTTGAGTTGGTGGAAGAGAAGTACTGGCATGTGACGCCACGTTCTACAGTAGTTGAATACACGTCGCCACTTTGCAAGCCTAGCCTTCGCACGTAAGGCACGGTCCGACGCTGGCTGACCTGAGGGGCGCAGGGTACTTTTTTTCTTTTGCTGGCGTAAGACGCTGGCAGAAACGCTGATTCTAGCTTCGCAATAGGGTGGTCGCTAGCCTCACGGCAAACAATACGGAAGCGCACTCGCACATGGCACTACCTGTGCAAGTGCCGGTACATCCCCTGCATGCAATGATCTCACCCTATTCCGGTTCGGATAGACCATCCATCCATCAGAACGTTCTAGCTCCGGGAGAACCACCATTGGTAGGTACGGTAACTCGTGTGGCGTAAGGGGTGTCCCCCCATTCTCCTTTCGAGAAAATAAAGTGACAGAGAACTCAGCGGACTTGCAACATGGTCTGAATGGGGCATCAGATGATCAGCCAGCGTGGTTCTTCGTCATGCGCCGACCCTTGAACGGAAACTGTGGGCAGACACGAGAACATCTGACTCGGAGGCACCTCGCACGCTCCAAAGAAATAAACTCTTTTGCTGTCTACGTCCGTGATTGATCAGGTCACGGCGACTTCAAGTTGCTGCTACTGTACAGTTGTGAGGACAATGGAATACTTCCGTATGGGATATATGCAGCGGTGCACACCAGTGAGGCCAATTGAGGGGTGGTGCGAGACCATCACATTCGGGAGGCAATGCGAAAGAAGCCGACTGGGAGGGTACACATCTATTGCCTTATTTGCACCGACTGATGTATCTGCCGTCAGAGATGGTTGCGATACGGTTTCAGTCTGGTTCCGGTTTACGTCCCACGTCCACCTGCCAGCGAAATTACCCGCTCAGCACTTACGCATGACGAAGAATCACTTGACAATGATGGTACAGAGCAGCGTATGCATACAAAAAATAACAAGCTAAATGTCTAAATAAAGTAACAGTGTGTTCCCCGTAGTACACATTTCAGATTGCTTATAACTTATTTCCGTGTGTATGTCATGACAGGGCAACGCCTCCAAAGACCGAACCCCTATGGGCATTAAGCCCATTTGCCGAGAAGGGCCATGAGACCACAGCCGAGTAAAACGCAGCTGAGTGCATACAAGAGTTTCCCGTTACTCGCCTCGCGCATCTCGCGGCTGAACAGGAACTCGTGTGCGAGCAGCTCGACGAACCCCGTGTACATGAGGATGCCAGCGCTGAGGGAGTCGAGGACGCCTGAGACAAGCGTCGCCTCGGTCGAGCCTGGATTGTATGTCGTCCGCACGCCGAGGCCTATGGCAATGCCCATCGGGGTCGTGATGCCATAGAGGAAGGCGGCGAGCACAGGGGCAATGCGGTATTTCGGGGGGAGCTGTAGATATGCGAGCCGAGAGCCGATACCGAGGCCTTCGAACGTTTCTATGACGAGGGGCATTAATAACCGATAAGGAAATTTAGGATGATCATATGCGTACGATGGAAGACGACGACGACGAAAAGTATTTTAAAATTCTCGTTTACGGCCAAAGTGAGACCGATCAAGACACTGTACGAAGATTGTTCATCACAGAACCGTAAAGGGGAGAAGGTTTGACGAACCTGTGCAAGATAACACCAAATTCGAGGATGCCGACGCCGATCAATTGAGCCATCGCGTTATCGTCTGTCATTGTCGTGATGTGACCAACATCGTCCACGCGATTGACGGAATGGCCCGCTTCAGACTGAGGGTCCTTGTCGGTTTTCTCGAGGTGCATGCTTTCCGCGTCTGGATTTCGGGGCGGTGTTGGGCCGGGTACGGGGCTGCCTTCCGGTCCGTGGGCAATCACGCCGCCTGTGTGGTGTCCATGCGCATCTGGATGAATTTAAAAAAAGATCAGCGAGATGCAAGCGCAGATCACCGCGGGTATGTGGAGCAAGACATACCGTGATGGATTCCAAGCTTCTTGAGCCTGGCCGTCCCGATGCGGAAGGCAAACAATTCAACGATGAATATTGAGAAGGCAGAGAGAAGTGCAAGCGCTAGAGGGTAGGGCTGAGGGACGTTCATCAAAAAGGGACACAGTCAACTTCACGGAGGGCACTCACGTAATCTTGCCAAGCGGGTCCAAGGCATGGTGAGGTGAGTTCATCGATGGCTGGGCTGAGTAGGTGGATGAATGCAGTTGCGATGATGACACCAGAACCAAAATATTTTGCAAATCTGGGCGGAGGAAAATTATGAGAGAGGTCAAGATGAGGGGTAAGAAAGGGGCGCCTACTCGAAAACGCTATGGGGAAGGGTAACGAGGCTGGAGCGGTGTGCGATGATGGGGAAGTTAGCACCGAAAGTGCCGCAGACCCAAATAATGAAGACGGATGCGATGCGAAGACCTGTGTGGGTAGTGGCACCACCACCCGAACCGCAGTTAAGGGAAGCGTCTGACATGGTCGTGAGCTGATGAGTACTACTGGGTAGGGGAGGCTCACGGTATGGCCGAGAATATATGGAAAATAAGAGGACTGCGTGGGTACCCAAGTTGCCACGGTGCAGCGATGCCAGCGAAAGGTCCACTTCGGTGTATCCCCTTTCCATTTCAACTGCCGCCATTTGCCACCACTGCGGAGGTCCCCACTTGCCCCGGGTCCGTGATCGCATGACCTCCTCTCCTCGAATAACCCCACACTACGAAAGCCCATTGGTGCCGGTGGCCATTGGGGGAGTAAGAAGATACTACTCTGCGAATGACGACTCGGAAATCTCGGATTTAGGGATATAAATTAGAACGTACTGGAAGATGCCCAAGGCCAGAGCTCCTCGGAGGAATTCTCTCTAGGGTCCACAAGAACGACATGACGAAGGTCGATGAATGGAGGCTACTGCATTGGAAACGTGCTGGTGATGTGGCAGTCGTACGCTTATGCGCCAAACACTTGGGACCATTGTTATACAAGCGCCCGAGAACCCTCGCAGTCCCGTTCAACCGCTGCACTTCCTAGTCGAGACTCAGACTCGCACGTTTTCCTCCCAAATTCCGGATAAGCATCACCAGCACAGCACCCTTGTCTATTCAGTTCGATAACAAGCTACTCAGGTGGGCGGCAATACGTACACCATCCCCTCGAAATCGGGTACTACAATGCCCCATGCTTCTACACTTCTTATCCCGCCTGAGCAACCGCCATTACCATAACATTCCGGAGGGCCCCCTCTAACTTATCTCTTATCCGCATGGAGAGACTGCCACCACCTCAGATATGCAGACATTTCCACAGCGAGGGCTCGAAATGGTATCTCACTGGACTTTTGCTTAAATTTAGTCGCCAAATACCATGTCTCTCTGCGCTAGCTTCCTCTCCCTCCTGCCCTTGGCCACTTTGTCTTCGCACCACATTGTGACTAGCATGACCAATTTCCATTTTGAAAGGCAAGAGTCCCCAGGACTCTCACACACCGCGCCACCATCATCAAGCGGGGTCTTATCGGTGCATCGACTAGCAGGCTCAAGACTTTCTGTTCTCGTTCCGCCTTCGCTCTTCTGATAAGTGCACCTGTCGACCGAATGTCAATGGAACCACGATGAGCGGTCGGTATAAGGGTATCTCTATTCAGATGACGACCAGAAGGAGTACCGCACAAGGTACCGCAACTACCCGGCGCAATGTACGAAGTGATGTCGCCTTACTACGTCCGGGGTGATCGGAATAGGAATGGGTACTGTGAGTCACAACCCTCAAAAGCCTCAAATGTGGTGTGTTGCTTATTACGATAAGGCAGACCTTCTCAGTTCAAAATTTCGCTAAGTCATCGACTTTCCAAGCCCTGATTGGACGAGGCCACGGACCAACGGGACGGGACTCCCGAAGCTGGGTGGGTCATTTACTTTCCTTGATATTCCTCTGTACTTGCTCACCCTAGAGGCAAAGTCTCACTACATGAGTCAAGTTTTCCCCTCTAGTGTGTGAAGAGGTTGAGGGGCATTGCCCACTGTCGAAGGCCTCCCTGCTCGATTGCAATCACCCTTCGCAAGCTCCGACAGCCGGCATTCGCCGTTTTTCTACCTACATTCGCGTGCGTCCTAGAGTCCTCATGTGGGTACTCAAAGGAGCCATAATCATGGCAGCGGCTTGGAGGCCGTTATTGAAAGGCCAGCTTTCAGGACGTAAAGTTCAGGTCTGGCACCTTTTCTTCACTGCACCTTCGCCTTGCTCCAGCCTCTCACCCTCGGGCCGCTTCAACATAGCTGCCGATCCGTGATGTTGCGCCGTCGTCGTGCTTCTTTTTACCCGTTGGCAGTATCCGAAATAGCGCATTCAGAGCGACGTTCGCATCAGCGTGAAGGCCACCGTTTACACCTTCGCCGCGCTTGAATATGACCGAAATCTCAGAACTAGCAGGTGCGCCGCGTGCTCTCCAGTCTGGTCATCTCTCTTACGCATCTTGTGATAAAGGCCTCGCGTCTAAAATCAAGGATATCATACCGCGATAACAATTCGTAATTTGGGGAGACGAGATGCTCGACGCGCTCGTGCGAGAGACTATCGCTGGTGGTATCTTCCTCCCATTCATTCATAATCGCCTGACTGTTGGAAAGGTGGGTAATGGCGATTTACTACTAGTAGCTCACATGCTCCTATGTGGGACAAACGTCGGATACTAGGTATCGGCTTACTCTTCAATGCGCCTTGGTCGACTTGATGACACTGTTTGATCTCCATACTTAATGATTTTCTTCTGTTTGTCTTCGCTCTAGGCTCATAAACTTGTCGCGTTAGCTCTGTTCGGCGAAACCAGTTGCAAGGAAGAGGCAAAGCCTAGCCATCGGTGGCGGCGCTAACACCATCAGGAAAAACCTACTTTGCTAAAATGAAATAATTGATGCTAATTGAGCTAAGTGACGCTAATTATTGAGCTAGCGCCAGTAATTATCGTCGCTTAGCTCAATTAGCACGAATTATATCGTTTTAGCAAAGTAGGTTTTTCCTGATGACCACTGCACTTCAAGTTGAGCGTAACCGATAAACTTAGAATAAGGGTTTCGTTGCAGGGTTACTTACCTCAACCTTCACACAAGTCAAGTGTTTTGTTCGAATTGCACCTCTGTACGTGTGTGAACCTCGTGGGACTGGCAATTGGTTGAGTTAATATTTTTGGAACGCGATGAGGTTACACTACCACTTTTCAAAAGCCCTGCCACTGTATAGTAAGATCAGATGCTGTAGTATTTTGCAATGGCGCTCAGGACTCTGCACTCCGGGAACCTTCGCACACCTCAAGGTGGTCGTCAGCATGACGAACAGGATCTCGCGATGGAGGTGTTCACGGACTTCAGGTTCGAGGCAGTGTGACCCGAGATGAGTGAGAGCTCGGCGCGCCGCTGCGCATCGCGTCCGCCATCGGCTCGTTTGGCGGGACACCTCGTGCGCACGGCCAGAGACGCTGAAGGGGGTTAATATGGCGCACAGCACATCAGGAAAAACCTACCCTACCAATCCTGACTAATTTAGTACGAAACACGCAAAGCGCGCTTAAAAGTTGCAAATTCAAGTAAACACGTGCTCAAATGACAGTGCTGCTAAAGCTCAATTCAGAAAACTAAAATTTGGTACTAATTCACACAAAGTTTGCACTAAAATTACAGTACATGTGCTTGTCGAGAAAAGGATTAATGTAGAAGTTTTGGCATTCCTCCAGCACTGTTGACACTTCCCAATTCCGGGGCGCGACGGGACCAAAAACCGGGAAGAGTTGGACACTCCGGCATATATCTGTTAGAGGAAGTATACTTGCTGAGCGACGACCATGATTAGTATACTGTCTTGATATGCGCGACATCTTATGAGCTGGATCGGGTGCAGAGGGTAGGGAAAACCATTCCACATATGCAAGACTTGGAGGAGGATCTGGGCGTGATGGAAGGAAGACAGAGGCGCCTGATGTTGTAGAGAGCTGGAAGACAACGCGAATTTGAACAACACGGAGTCTAGAACCAACTTTCACTAAACAAGTGTCAAATCTCCCAGCGTTGATGGTGCCACGTTGATTGCAAGCTTCTGGTCGAACATGTATGACATCGACAATGTTCTTGTGAGTGTCATTGCGATCAGTAAACTTGATCTTGTGGAATACAGCAACCTTTTGAAAAGGTATTAACGTGTTGTCAGCACGCCTGCGGGCCACATTTGCTGAGAGATCGGGATAGTTGTGTTGTACGATGAAGTCTGCAAGGGCATCTTGAAAGTCAATTGCGCCATATTGGTTGGCGAGATCTCCAAAAGTGACGGCTTTCTCTGATGGGTGGATAGCCAAAAATGGGTACATCCTCGATGGGGGATAGTATGCTGGTGGATGTATTGGTGACAAAATACCTTCGCGCAGTTTCATAAGGGCCGAACGGTCGTGAATTGCCTCAGAGCGCTCATTATGAGTCGCCATTTGTTTGGCCTCGTCTTTGAAATTCGTCTTGCGAAATGCCTTCTTTGTGAGGTCTACGTGAAGCCGCTCAGACTGTTCCGTGTTATAATTGTCAGTGGTTCCGAAAATTATGATAGATCGTCGATAGTGACTCAAACTATGCATTTTTGGGAAGTTAAAGTCTTTCCGAACTCCAAGATCAAGGAAGACTTCTTTATCCTTGTGAAATCGGCATAGCGCGGCATCCAAGGCATTGAGTGTGTCCTTCGAATGGACGGAATACTGAGCTAGGTAAATGAAATTGAGGAGCGCCTGTACGGCACGGGCTAGACGCGCTGATAGTTGTGTATCTGGAAGTTCGAAATCGACGATGAGACCAAGAATGATGCGACATATGTGTTTGTGCTCTCGACCAGTAAGCCTCGAAAGCCCTGTGATGCCTTTGCGAAAGTGCCGGGCGTTGTGATTTGGTGGTAAACGGGCACAGCGCGCGTCGATCTCCTCAGACCCGAGTCGAGCAAGCCAGCGGACAAGATGCTTCGCAATACCTTGATGGAGCTGATGTAGGACATCTGGTGTGATCGAAAGGAATATGTTCGTAAAGGGCAAGCCCTCCCAGAACGGATGGTATGTGGGGTTGAGGTTCGCGTCCCGAGCTGCGGCATGAAAGGCGGTTGGGTCACTATCACATAATTTGAAGACTCCTAATGCCTCCTGGACATCACGCAACGGGAAGGATTCAAGGCTCCCAAATTCACCTGAAGGGAGAGTACATTTCGGGCATCTTCCATGTGTACAGGCGACGAGACACTGTTCGGGGTAGTTGCCAATAAATGTCGTGAGAATTGGATGGCAGCGGTGCCATGACCCATTACCAGTGACCATCGGGATGCCGGTCTCGCCGTAAGATTCGATCGGCGCCAAGATTTTGCGCATGCATGAATGGAATAGATTGGCAAGTGCGCGGCGCCGTGCAGCCTTGTTTTTGATGTGTTCAAGCCATGTTGTTGGAATAAATCTGAGTAGCATTTGTGCACGTTGAGAAGGCTTACGGCGGATGTCTCTCGGAATGTTGCCGATAGTCATGTAGACAGGGTACGCAGATTTGGATCGAAAGTTCGAGAGCTGTGTCTTGTCCGATGAGATTATGACAGGTACCACTGTTGCGCCAGGGCTGCGCAACTCAAGGGATTGCTAGAAGTCTTTTAAGTCGTAAAGTATGAAGGAAGGTGTTGTGACGTACCTGCACAGACCACCACCATCTTCCAGTGTGCATTTCACTGAAGATTTGGTCAGCGTGACCGGGATCTCGGTAATGGCGTTCAGGCACAAGTACGAGTCTTCTTGCAAACATTGGGTCACCAAAGAGGGAGTGAATGCAGGGGATGACGTCTCGGAAGACGATGTCATAGGACTCCCCTCCAAGACGGATCTCCTCGCATCTGAACTTCGGATGGCTGGGCAGCCCTTCGTCGATGATACGATTGAGCTCCCGAGCATTGTGGTATGAAAGTCCTAAGCTTTCGACCACCTGTTTCAATTGTCGATTAGCTCAGTTGAATTAAGTTTAATGCTATAAACTTACACCATCAATCGCAAGCAGCTCAGTTACTGTCACGGTTTGACATGTTGCGGATCGGTTATCATCATCATTACGAGGTCTCGGAGTTCGGGACGCTTACTATACGGTTATGACTACGATAGTAAGCCGTCATTAGTCATGGACACTTACGCGTCGCCGGTATTTGGGTTTGCCGGTGTTTCAGGTATTATTAGAATGGACAGTGACTCATTACTAGTATAGTGGTACTAGGGTTTGGATTCGAAGCTGCGCTTTAAAGCCAGCGAGTAATTGTATAAATATTGTAGCGACAAGACCAAGGCTCTTCAGCTTGGTCTTCTTGAATCATCACCACTTGTCTTCTCTTCGCTCTATTCCAATCTTTCGATTGAAGCTTGTCCCTCAGGATACCCTAGTGTCAACCAAGTGACCTAGTGGCTGTGCAACTTAGCTAAGTTGCCCATGTTTGCCAGGATTCATCCATACACTCAAGTATCACGTCATAGACAGGTTCAAGTCGAACCAGCGTTAGGTGATAACGCTACATTAAGACCAAGCTTCAAAGTGGCGTCATCAGAAACTACAAGAGAATGTTGTCACAGCTGTGACGACTTTTGGTTCCAACATAGAGGCGCTGACAACGTACCACAAAGATTTCGCAAAAATACAGAATATCGGTATAGTAGCACTACAGGCACTACCGGATATCACGCTAGGAGTCGAGAGGATAACCGATCCGTCGCAGTTGAGTTTGTCTACAATCAATACGTTTGGGTAGAAATTCGCTGGTTTCAACCACAGAACGGAAACAGAGAGTGGGAAGGTTTCCGAGCAGCCTTAGAAGATCTAGGCTGTGATATCTACATCAACGAGCTCACACAAGAGGAACTACAAGAGTTGGAAAACACAACCAACAAACCAGCATCAACTACACCACCCCCATCACCAAGTACTAAGAGCAACGCATCTCTTGGAGCAAGATCATCTTCTCCATCACAACAAGGAGTCAACTTAGCAATCGCTACAGAAACATTACGCCTAGGAGCAATGGCAACCCTTACCTCTCACGTTCAAACTCAGGCGGCCATGGAAAGTTCATCCGCACAACCAATTTATTCACTCACTACTTCACCGATAGCACCGACAATCACGGCATTTCGAGCCCTTACCGATCCTCAGAACCAAGCACCTCCCCCAAATCCTATCGCAGGAGGAGGTAATGGTGGAGGAGGAGGTAACGGTGGAGGAGGAGGTAACGGTGGAGGAGGAGGTAACGGTGGAGGAGGAGGTAACGGTGGAGGAGGAGGTAACGGTGGAGGAGGAGGTAACGGTGGAGGAGGAGGTAACGGTGGAGGAGGAGGTAACGGTGGAGGAGGAGGTGGTGGAGCAGGACCACCTTTCGGAAACCCACCAGCACAAATACCAGCAGCGCAAGCACCCATACCAGCGGCACACGACAAATTCTGTGGCAATCTGTCACGATCTGACATCGTCTCGCCTTCGGACAACGTCAAGACGCGCCGTTGCATGCATGAACATTGGAAAGACTGCCAAGATTACCCAGAAGCACACAAATGGGTAGGCAAAGATCCAGAATACGACGAAGAAGAGCAGGTACGCGCTCTAATGTGGAGTCAAGGAACAGACGAAGAAGATTATATTGGAGAAGGAGAAGCGTTGAGGATTGCCCAACTAGTGAGTGGGATGCTAGTTCATGCAGAGCCCTCCAGTGCTGGCACCTCTACTGCAGGACGGATGAAGATCATGTGATTATGTCACGTGATAGTCCCGGGTCATGGCATGTATCTGACCTAAGCGATAAGTCATGGGACTCGTTGGATGGAAGGTTATGGAAGACCATGGTAGGCGCGAGATCGGATGTGGGATTCCCGATAGCCGAAGGTCTGGACAATTCCCAGTATGGGTCGATTCTGATGGAAGGTATTCTGATGCGCTGATATTGCGCCGAGACATTTGTTATCTTGTTATCTTGTGTTCTGATGTCATTTGTGAGTCATATGGTTGTCTTTATCTCTGACTCATGTGAGGCCGTATGCCTCATGGACTTTATGTTTCATGATAAGCCCCTGTGGCTTGATGGACAATTCTCATTGGCAGATTAGGTCGTGAGTCGTGTTTACTATAGTTCGAGCTCAGTTAGAATACTGTCTTGGAGTACTATAAGTAGTTGGCAGGTTTCGCCAGTAGTCGTTAGCTCAGTTGTCTTGAACTTCCACCTGTATTCCTCTCAGGCATAGTCAAGCATTCTTATAGCAGAGTCATTGGTCATTGTGACTATTCTTCTCTCATTACTCACTTGTGTCAAGAGTTATCTTCAAGTGACGACGTATAAGGGGACCTTCTGTGGTTATTCGCCCTTCTCGCGTATTTTCTAGGTTGCAAGCCGTGCGCTTGACTTAGAGGTGATACAAGGAAAGCTTTTGGGTTCAAGTCGAACCAGCGATTGTTGGAATCGTGACACAATCCACCTGCGGTCTTCACGGGTGATCGAGAAAAGGCAGAAGAATTCCTCATGCAATGGAGCTTATATGAAGGAATCAACTCAACTCATTCCATTATGTGCAGTCCCTATCAAAAAGCTATGTTATTTCTCACCTACATCCAGGGAACTGCTGTAACCGAATGGGTAGGATGTAGCGTTATCACATAACGCTGGTTCGACTTGAACCCGTCTGTGACGTGATACTTGAGTGTATGGATGAATCCTGGCAAACACGGGCAACTTAGCTAAGTTGCACAGCCACTAGGTCACTTGGTGACACTAGGGTATCCCGAGGGACAAGCTTCAATCGAAAGATTGGAATAGAGCGAAGGGAAGACAAGTGGTGATGATTCAAGAAGACCAAGCTGAAGAGCCTTGGTCTTGTCACTACAATATTTATACAATTACTCGCTGGCTTTAAAGCGCAGCTTCGAATCCAAACCCTAGTACCGCTATACTAGTAATGAGTCATTGTCCGTTCTAATAATACCTGAAACACTGGCAAACCCAAATACCGGCGACGCGTAAGTGTCCATGACTAATGACGGCTTACTATCGTAGTCATAACTGTATAGTAAGCGTCCCGAACTCCGAGACCTCGTAATGATGATGATAACCAGTCCGCAACATGTCAAACCGTGACATAGGATCAATGGTGGCTTGGCTACGAGTCCAAGTCGACGTCAACGGACGGAACCCTCTTGACAATTGGTTGTGGTACAACACCCATTCATCATTCATGAGGCAATACGTGGATACTCTCAAAGAAGAGAAAGCACAGACGGAATTGAGAAGGGGCATTCGGATGGAAAGAGGGGATATTGATGCGTACGTGGCAAAATTCGAACAACTGGTCAGATATGCTGGCTACAATATAGATCAACCAATGGTCCTTGATCTATTCGCGAATGGATTGCCAAACAAACTACAAGAAACCATCTATCTCCATGACAATCCCACAGATTACGAGGATTGGAAAAGGGCAGCCATTAAACGCCAAGGTCAATATCTCCATTTGAAAAACAAAATTGATCAGTACAAAATACAACCCCGGCCATCACCACCAATTCAAACAAATTGGAGACAGTTCAGACGCCATCCAGATGCGATGGATACGTCAGCCGATCGAGCTAGAGCCCGAGGACGACTAGCGCATGCAGAAGACGCATTGGCGCAGCCGAGACCATATCTCAATAATTCACAACCACCTTTCAAACCTCGCGAAGGATTCTTGCGAAGAAGGCAACCTCCCGATCTCAGGGAAGTAATTTGCTATAATTGTCAGAAGAAAGGACACCTCAGTCGTAACTGTTCTCAGCCACGTCAACCACGAAATCCACCTAGACCCTTTAGCAATTCTAGGGGCCTAGAAGTGGTAGATGATCGCTCTGAGACCGGAGAAGATCTCCACATCGCTCAAATGGTAGCAGATAATCGCACCACCGAAGAAAGGAAGAATGATTGGCTACGAACTGCAGCCAACGAAACCGAGGAGTTTAAAGCCATGGCAATGCAGGAGTTGATGGGAAATAAGGATTTTGGGGACGCCTGAACCCGACGGCCTGGGTGAGGGCTCTACGTTGTAATGCTGTATACATAACTTGCTTCCGTTCTATGCGAATTCCAGTGTCAATCCGAACCAGCAGCAACAAGGCCGACATAAAAACATTAGTAGATTCCGGAGCAACGGACAATTTCATAAATCCACGATTTGTGAAACGAATGGGATTGGGCACGGCTTTATTGCCAAACCCAAAACAATTATTCAATATCAATGACACACTAAACAAAAAGGGATCGGTCACCCACTTTGTCGATCTACAAATATTGACAAAAGGAATTACCAGGAAAATGAGATTCCTATTAGCGGACATAGGAAAAGAAGATCTCCTCCTCGGATATCCATGGCTTAGCACTTTCGAACCAAAATTCAGTTGGAAGCATGGCACAATTGACGAAAACGTGTTACCAATCGTAATCAAATCATGTCATCCTAAAGTCAATGTCAACGTAGTAGCTTGTCTACTTTCAGACATTGCAAAAGACAAGATCGTCGCAAAATTAGGGGAGCATAGTTCTATCAAAGGAGCCACCACTGATCTCGCCATTGCCGCAGGACCTAAGGAAAAGATCCAAATACCGGAGGAATATGACAATTTCAAAAAGGTTTTTAGCGAGGAAGAATCTCACTGATTTCCCCCTTCACGAGAATGGGATCATGCCATCGAATTCAAAACTAATGCTCCAGACCATATCAATTGTTCTATATATGAACTCTCACAATTGGAGGATAAACCGCTACGTGATTTTATCACGGAACAACTCAACAAAGGGTACATCAGACCCTCTAAATCGCAGTACGCCTCTCCGTTCTTTTTCGTCAAAAAGAAGGACGGAAAACTACGCCCAGTACAGGACTATCGACGGATTAACGAATTCACAATCCGCAACAACTACCCACTGCCATTGATTCAAACCCTCATCAAAGACCTTAGCGGTGCACACATATACACTAAACTCGACGTACGGTGGGGATACAACAATATCCGTATCAAAGCGGGCGATGAACATAAGGCGGCATTTAAAACACCATATGGACTATTCGAACCCACCGTAATGTTCTTCGGACTAACAAATTCCCCTGCCACATTCCAAACCATGATGAATCACATATATCGGGACACGATTACGAAACATGACGCAAAGGGGACCACTATTCGAGTTTATATGGACGACATCGGTATCGCTACCCAAACAAATATTGCTGATCATGTCAATGCAGTTCAGGATGTGCTAACAGTAGCCGCGAAGTACGACCTATTTTTCAAACCGGGGAAATGCACCTTTCATTCGACATCCCTCGATTACCTGGGGGTAATCCTTGAAAAAGGGGTAACACGCATGGACCCTGTAAAGATCACAGGCATTAAAAATTGGCCAACGCCAACTAAAGTAAAGGACGTACGATCTTTTTTGGGTTTTTGCAATTTTTACCATCTATTCATAAGAGGATTTGCGTCAATTGCCAAACCACTAAACAATCTCACGAAGAAAACAACGGAATGGCAATGGGGCTCAACAGAACAACAAGCGTTCGAAGTATTGAAGAGACGAGTTACAAGTGAACCTGTATTGGCACACCCAATACTGAAGGATCAATTCGAATTGGAAGTGGATGCGTCAGGTTTCGCGGTGGGAGCAGTACTACTCCAAAAGAAAACTGATGGCAAAAGGCATCCAATAGGCTATTACTCCGCAACTCTTAACACAGCAGAACGAAATTATGACATCTACGACCTTGAACTATTGGCAATCGTCAAAGCCCTACGGCATTGGAGGCCATTACTAGCGGGATCACCCCATAAAATCAAGGTATTTTCAGATCACATGAACTTGCGGTATTGGAGAGAACCACAAAAGATCAGTCGACGGGTCGCAAGGGAAGTGCTAGAATTATCGGAATACGATCTCGAAATTCACCACATAAAAGGAACTGCAAACGGGCAAGCAGACGCATTGTCAAGACGACCCGACTACGATCACGGAGAACAAGACAATGAAAATGTCACAGTATTACCTGACAAAGTATTCGTACGAACTGGCAACACACATCGTACAGGAATGCCTAACCAGTCGCTCGCAACGATCACAGTAGAGGAAATGAGGTCAACCAATCAAAAAGACGAACAAAACGAAGACGTTATCAAACCCTGGGTAGATCCACACAAATTGAAAAAGATCAACGGGGTATGGTATAAAGAAGGCAGGAGAGTAATTACCAAGGAAAGTGAGGAGCGAAAGTCAATTATTACTGCTCATCACGACACCCCAGTACATGGTCATCCAGGGATCAGCAAAACTGGCAAAATAGTAGAACAATACTATTGGTGGCCAACAATACGACAAGACGTATTGGCATACGTTAGAGGCTGTGCGGAATGCCAACGACACAAAATCAATAATTGCCCTATCAGGGCTTCATTACAACCTATATTTCCTAAACCGGAAGCTATGCCTTTTGAGACTATCGCTCTCGATTTCATCACTAAATTACCCATCGCACAGGGTTATGATTCAATCCTTACAGTCACGGATCATGACTGTACCAAAGCATCCGTGTTTATTCCCTGTAATGAGGAAATCAACGCAGAAGAAACAGCGGCATTATACATCAAACACGTGTTCATGCGGTATGGATTACCAAACAAAATCATTAGCGACAGAGATCCTAGATTCGTGTCCAAGTTCACAAGAGAACTATGCAAACAACTTGGGATAAACCAGAACATATCCACCACATACCACCCTCGTACGGACGGACAGTCAGAACGAACAAATCAATGGCTCGAACAATATCTCCGCTTTTGGGTAAATGAAAGACAAGATAATTGGAATCTTTATCTTCCAATAGTGGAGTTTACGCATAACAATTGGCCTAGTGAAGCCACAGGGCAGTCTCCATTCTTCCTATTGATGGGGCATAATCCTCGTGCTGATTGGAATTCAACGCCCAGTCCCATGCCACAAGTGGCGTTGCGCCTTGACCAGTTCAAACAGGCACGGGAACATGCTCAAAAACAAATCATCAAAGCTCAGAAGTCATGGGTATTACATAAAGATACGCCCAAGTTCCAAATAGGGGATCGTGTATGGCTAGAAGGGCGTCACCTGAGGACTCATCAGCCAAGCGCCAAGCTTGCGCCCAAACGACATGGACCCTTCCAGATTGTCCAGGTGATGTCCCCTGTCAATTATCGATTGGAATTACCCATCAAGTGGAGCATTCATGACGTGTTTCATATCGATCTTCTCACCCCCTATCGCGAGACTTCCTTTCACGGACCAAATTTCCCAAGACCTCCCCCTGAATTAATCGATGGCGAAGAGGAATACAAAATTGAGAAGATTCTAGACCAACGGCAATTCGGCAGAACAAAGCGCAAACAATTCCTTATCAAATGGAAGGGGTATCCAGACTCGGAGTCGCAGTGGGTCAACGCCACTGACGTACATGCCCCTGACGCCCTAGCTGAGTTCAAACGGACTCTGAATTCTACTCCCTCACGTATAAAGACAGGCCATTCACTGGATGAAGCACACCAGTTCTTCCTTCGTCGAACAATGACCACTTCCCCTACTGCTGCTTCCACTACTTCACAAACATCTTACCATCTTCCCACTGTTACTCAACCTACCTATGCCGAAGTCACTGCCGCCTTTTGATGCATTGAACCTGGGGATTTCATCCCCGAGACCCCTGATGTATGTGGACACGATGCTGGAGGACTGGAGGAAGACCAATCGGAGGTGGAGGAGGGAGCTCCTACTCGAGTCGAGAATCTCATTGTTCCACAAACGATTATCAAGATTCCAAGCGGCTCCGACCTCAGTGACGTGGTCAGAGTTTGTGGAAGTTGTAAGCAAACCGCCCTGTCATGTCCAGGCCATTCTGACGCTGACGACTCCCACATCCACTACGATTGTGGACAACTCATCTACAACTGTACATGTAACAACGACCCCGTCAAAGTCCCTCCACCGCCGACGCCTCGATATATTAATGTCGACCCCCCCACTAACGTCATCATGGACCCCGCGACGTCCTGGGGTATTCACATCTGTGCCACCCTCCGAGCTCGAGAAGACAACTCAGACAAAGAAAATCAAGATCCCCGCCAAGTATCGGAATCCCAGGATGAAGGGATATCACTTGTGCCGAGGGGGACGAAGAGAGGAAGAAGAGCTGGTGTGGGAGCAGCAAAAGAAAGCCCTTGTTTCCCTGACTACCGAGGAGGCGGAGCTCCAGCTGACCGACAGCGCACGCGGGATAAGGTGGATGCCCCCGATGGTTTCGAACTAAATATCCCTCCCAGATTTATCAACTTCCGCATGACCGAGAACGGTCACGTCACTGTTGCCAAGTACATCCATGTGATGCCTGGCAACAATCCCATCGTATATGGATGCATGAAGAAAGGGGGGGAGATCCAACAAGGTGAAGTCCACGCCGCTCCCGATCTCGATGCCGTGGATAACGACCGCCATTATACGCATGACCAAATGCGGTACTTGCGACAGGATTTTGGTGATCGCCATGGGGTCGACTTGGCCATGGGGCAGATCCCTGATCGGTCGTTATGGGTGGAGGTCCTTCGATACCGGGCTGTTACCAGTCGGTACTCCGAATTGGCGGAACGCATCACTGCTCTGGAAAATGAGCAGTATGTGGTCGGTAACGAAGTCAGGAAGTGTACGCGTCGGCTAGAGGAAGCTAACGGACTGCAGAGGATTATGGATCAGGAGGTTTCAATTAGTCGAGGTGCGACCATTATTCCTTGGGTGTTTGAACGAGGACGTTCTGCCTGAAAAAGGGGTAATGTCACGGTTTGACATGTTGCGGATCGGTTATCATCATCATTACAAGGTCTCGGAGTTTGGGACGCTTACTATACGGTTATGACTACGATAGTAAGCCGTTATTAGTCATGGACACTTACGCGTCGCTGGTATTTGGGTTTGCCGGTGTTTCAGGTATTATTAGAACGGACAGTGACTCATTACTAGTATAGTGGTACTAGGGTTTGGATTCGAAGCTGCGCTTTAAAGCCAGTGAGTAATTGTATAAATATTGTAGCGACAAGACCAAGGCTCTTCAGCTTGGTCTTCTTGAATCATCACCACTTGTCTTCTCTTCGCTCTATTCCAATCTTTCGATTGAAGCTTGTCCCTCGGGATACCCTAGTGTCAACCAAGTGACCTAGTGGCTGTGCAACTTAGCTAAGTTGCCCGTGTTTGCCAGGATTCATCCATACACTCAAGTATCACGTCACAGACGGGTTCAAGTCGAACCAGCGTTAGGTGATAACGCTACAGTTACAGCTGTGGAGCTTGGACCCCGGTCCTTTGCCCATTGAGCAAACTCCCAATCGCGCTGTGACTGGAATGGAGCCCAGATGTTATCCGCGCTGAGTCTGTTTGGCAGTTGATTGCGTGTGTCGTGACTCAGATAGGAAATTGGTGCCCCAGCCAGTCCCGAGGGAAACCGCTCGATAAACGGTGTCTCATCCTCATCAGAATGGGACTGGTCTGGCATTTCTGTAGGTACACTGCCGTCCACGTGTTCACCATCAATGGAATTGGTGTCCATGTGGTACCATTCACCATCGTTGACTTGATGATCAAATTCGCTGTCATCTAGAACGCGGTGTCAATTCATTAGCATGATTGAGTCCGTGAATACACTTACTTGGCTCACCAAGCTCTGGACCAGAGGCAGCTCTTGGATTGATGTCTGCTGGGCCAGAGACACCTGGATGGCTGATCGTCGTAGATGGCTTCAGATGATGAATATAGTGAGAATGACAACGACTGCGGGTTGTCATGCTGAGGTGACGCGAATACCCAGCGTGAGTGAAACGATGATTGCAGCCAGCACACACAGTTGAACTCATGAATGAATAGGGGAATGTCGTGATGGTGACGGTAATAACAAATGAGTTGAAAGTACGTGACACTGTAAAGACAGTTAAGCACGGTCCAAAAAAATTTATATAAAGCCACGCCACATACCTGGCTAGACTACCCATCCCACCCTTAGTCGCTCCCTTCAAGAGCCTCACTGTTATACCTCTCGAGTCACTCCTTCAACATCTTCTCGCCATAGGAATATGGCACCTTGCACGCGGCATCGGGACTCTACTGCAGAGACAGCCTCAGTGGTCCCTTTCCCTGACATGGTGCGTTCTGAAAGGTCAAAGAAAGCCAGAATGAAGAAAAGTCGACAAATGCAAGAGTCCACCTTGCCTCCGCTGACAATTATAAGGCCACGCGGTGAGGTTGCAGCAGCACCTGGTAAGTCATTATATGAGTTCGAGGTGATATGAATACTCACCCATATATCAGCTGCCCTGGGAAAGCGCCCTTTGTCTCCTGAAGATGGCACAACCACTACCAGTGGTCAGGGACAGGCAAGATCAGCACGCCGACGCACTAAAATGCACCAAATAGCAGGTGAGAGTTTGTCGATATCAACAAATGATCCACTTACATCCGAAAACCTTAGATTCGACCCCCAAGTACCCTCCTCCTCTTGAGTTGACAGATGAGGAAAGACCAACTCGCAGTCACACCGGCGGCAGCAAGGTTCCACCAGGTGGCACAACAGCGGGTACGAGGAAACTGAGAAGAAGTGCGTGTCTTGTTTGGTGCAATCAACAATACATGGGTATCACTAAGTCAGCGTTTCCCGTCTACCTTAGCAGAGACACTTCTCACTGAGGCTGTTGCCCCTGCTGGCAATTCTTCGACCAACACCAACACCGACACTGGCACCGACACCAATACCGACACCGATACCGACACCGAAGCTGACTCAGAATCTATTCCAGCGGAACGTGCCAATTTGACCAAAGCCAAGCCAAGCGCATTCTCTCAGAGGGTCATGCACGAGGTTTGTCCCTTCGTTAAGTGCAATTATCATGACTTAATTATTCTTAGAGACCTTCTTGGTCCACGGCGGCAGACGATGGCCACAGCGATGGAGAAGATAACAGCGAGGTCCCTCAAGTTTCCAATGGTCGTAAGGTGACACCTGTGCTATCCAACAGTCATCAAGAAACACCCCAGCGATCCAACGGTCACCACGTATCCAACCCTGGAACCCCAGGTGAGTCAACCCTTCTGCATTCCATTCATCCTACGTGCCAATGTGTCAAAGTAAAATGGCCAGCCGAGACGAACTTGGTCATTCCCGACTCAAATAGGATCAAGCTTAAGGATCAGAGCGAGGTTATTCAAGAAACTGTAACGGATTCACTCGCATTCCTCCGTGCTTCGATCATGCTTGAGCATGTGTTTCCTGGTGGGCTGCAGACAATGACCTTTATTATGCATGCACTAGTTGCGGGTACTGCTGGCCATCCAAATGCTTCTGCTCTTTGCAGTCGAATCCTCAACGACCACATCTTCCTTGCCAAGCTTGCCACACTGGTGCGTCGTATTTTCATACTCCTATATTCAAAAACCCTTGACCAATGACTCCAGCCTCGAGGACGCATCAGCATCTTTCGAGGAGAGGTCAAGGAGCGCTGCGCAGCCACGGTTGCCCTCTTAATTAACGTTAACAACCCCCCGTCACTTATTGCCGATCTGGTCGACAAACAAATTAATGACAACTACAACTATATATTCCCAAGACGTGCTTCGAATGTAAGTTTTTAAGACTGTCAAATCAATAAGCCTAATATGCCGCCTATAGGTTAATTTGTTAAGTGCTCCGCCGCTTCGTAGCCAACCGTATCGGAGCACAGTCATTATCTCGGTGCTCTGTGCCCTTTTCTTCACAGGAGCAGTGCCATTTGTCCAACGACATGCGAAACACTTTCCGTCTTACCAGGCAGCCGAAGGAACCGCCAATCGCGAAGTTCCAAAGGCCATGGTTGCCATAGTTGCAACCGGGGTAGGTTTTTCTCTTTCCTTACAGCTGTTAACTAATCCTATTTGGCAATTCTCTAGCTCTACGCAGCACTTAAGGAGTGGTCGACAGGTGAATACAAACGGTACCATTTTACTGCCAACATGTATCTCGACGTCTACAAAGGACACTTGGACACGCTTGACAAGATCGAGAATCAGCGAAAAGGAACATATCACAGGATGATGTCGGATATATATTATCTTGCAAAGTATGTTCCTGTGTCCTGACATCTCCGAGTATCACTGATCATTACCATTAGCACAAATACTGGCCAAGTGGCCCTTCCGCCTGTCCCAACGTTGGACATGGATACTTTGGAATTCGAAGAGTCAGAAGACTGAGTGGATCCGACTTCGTATGTGTTAGTATACCCAAGGCGCACTCGTGTTTGTGCTGTCTCAATACCCACACGTTAGCTAGTGATTAGTCCCTCGTTTGTCACGCTCGTTTCTTCTATTTTAGCTCTATATTTGAACAAACAAGCACTAATTTAACGTTTTCTGACTGATAAGTTTGAGCGAAATTTGTTAAATCTTAGCGAGGAAGTTCTTCATACCAAATTGAACATAATTTTGTACGAATTATCAGGGGGATAACTAAAGCGACAAATGGCCGCTTATTACAAATTTGTACGAATTGGTAGGGGGGTTTTTTCCTGATGCACCAGGTGCAACCCCCACATGACGGTGAAACAGGGGGAAGGCGTGCGTCTGGTGGCAGCACGCCATGGGGTGCTCGCGCGGCTGGTTTGAGAACACGGCGGAATAGACAAAGTTGTCAGAAGGGCTCAATCCTGCTTATATATCGCTGGGCCAATTTCCCGGATAGAACATTGACACCGGCCGCCACCCGTCGTAGCTTGCTGTTTCCAACCGTCGACGCGTCATTATCGTCGCCACCAAGACCAGAATGGACGACGAAATCGCACAGCGTCTTGTCCAATGACGCGCTGGCGTTCTGTCGCGCAAGTCACGCCGGATTCGAGAACCGCCGAGGCGCACGGAGTAGGACGTGCGAGGCTACAGACAATTCGTAACTCGCCACTGGTTCGTCTCTGATGTTGAGGAACAGGGAGCGCCGCAGCTTAATTCGACGGCGATCCCACTCCCACCTTCGGTATTTGCATTTACTAACGTACGTACGAGTAAGCGCTCCGCCGCGCGCAGAGTCCGCTGTTCTTCAGCGAGTGTCCGCGCGGGTTTAGAGGCGAAATAGGATTGCGAGACTCTACTGGTCGTTGGTGATCTGGAAGAGATGGGCAGGCGGAGTGATCTACTGGCTGTGCTTGCCGCCGCTGATGCTGATGGCTGCGAGAGAACGTCCGATAATGGAGAAGGTGAGCGTGAGGAAGGGGGTTCGGAGACGGGAGGCGAACTCGAATGTTCTCTCGCAGCATTGGCATCAGCGTCGTCGTCGGTAGGGTTGCTGCCGTCACCGCTACAGTCATCAGAGTCGCCCTCTCCCTCGTGGGACCGGTGGAAGACTGTTGGGCACCCTCGACGTATTCCCGCTGACCCCAAATATTTACCTCGAGCCCTCAGCACCAGCACAACGCGCGCCTTGAGTACACCGATTGTCGGGCCAAGTACCAGGACAATATAAATGGTGTCCGTCTTTCCATGTTTCTTATTCGGCTTCAGAGCAGTGGTCTTAGAAGAAAATACAGATGGGGAATTTGGCACTGTTGGGGGGGGTGAGAGGAAGGAGTCAAAGCGGGCACCTTCGTCTAATACACAGTCTTCTGCACGAGATGCGGGTTTACAGTTGTGCGTGGACACGACTCGTGAGGCAGCCAGGTTTTGGAACCAAGTTAATACGTTATATTCTACAGCAGATCTTTAGCCCAACGAGGAAGCTTGATTGTGCAATATATATAACAGTACTCTAACAAAGGTTTCTCAAGGGCCCAATTCGTCCGACTCTGCTGCGTCCTCCGCGGCTTCCCAATCGCTAGCTTGCTGTTGTAACCGTCGTTGCCAGTCTGACCAGTCGCGACATCCTGCCCAGACTGATAGCGCAAAGGCGATCGTGCAGGCAAGGAGATTCAAATAAGTGCTTGGACGTAGCATTCTCGCCCAGCCATACATTGACGTGCGCTGATGGACGGCGGGCTCACTTATCGCCGAGGTGGCGGGTTCGTGCGCGTCGAGGTTGTGTCCAAAAGCAAGTGAGAAAGATTGGTACCAACGATGACGAAGACCATATTATGCCCCAATTTTCGGAGAAGTGAGCTGTACAACCCATTAACTACCCTTTCTGGGAATACTCAAAAAAGGAACAAACGTACCGAGTCCGAACCACTCGATGCATATTACCGGTAGCAATCCAAACCAGCAGCCGTATGCGAATCCAATAAATCCGCTCGGAGCCCAAAGGTGATGAACGTCGTTTATCACTATGAGCATCAACAGTGCACAGATGAATAAAGCAGACACAGGCGGTATGCAGAATGAGCGTGGGACATGGACGCGCGATTTGACTGCGTCCGCGGCGATACCGATGAGGATGCGACCGAAGCAATTCGCTAAGCTTATGATGGACACTTGTGCAGCTTGCCAGGCCGACGATTCTGCTTCGTCATAGCCCGGATTACCATGTGCCAAGAGTGCTTGGGCAATAGAGCCCGCATTATTGATATCTGGGATGTTACCATCAATGAGTTGGGTCATGAGGGGGCACAGGGAACGACTCACACATTGCTCCTGTACCAGCCACTTAAAGGTATCAGAATAAAACGTTAACATCCTGGGGCAGAAAAAGCTTCTTACAAAGAACGTGGATGGAACACACGATCCAAAAGTCGACCGACTTCCAAAGCGACCATCTATGCAAGTCTACCCCGCGTCCTTCTGTGACTCTCTCGCTTGGGGGTTTTCGGGAAGACGACGGCGTGCTGATATGACGGCGATTCAAGAGGCCTGGTGATGATGATGGTTCCACCGAGTCAGACAGGGCGTGCGGCCGTGGCGCGAGCAGCGGCGCAGATTCCTGGACGTCCGCTTCCTCGTCATCGTCTGATTGAAAAACTAATCGCGTTGAGCTCGAATCCTGATCTTGAAATACGCCCGAGTCAGCCGACAGAGACAATGGCTTGTAGTTGGCTGAGGGCCCTGCCTCGATGGTGGCCATGCCGTGCGAGGGAAGTGAAATTGGCCGCACAAAAAAGAACCCAAGGACCATCGGCAGGGACGTGCCCAGTCCGAGTACGAGTAGGAAATCGGATGCGTTTCTTGGGAAGAAGGCGTGGGAGATAGAAGAAAAGATGAATGCAGAGAGTCCGAAGGCGGACGTAACGACACCAAGGACGATACCGTGCTGAATTGGTCTTGAGCATAGTCAGGCAGGGCAGTAGGTTTTGTAGCTCTTACATATTGGTCTGGAAAGCTTCTGGCTGCGGCGTTCATGGCGCTCAACAGACCAGCAACTCCGCCAATGCCGGTGAAAAAGCTGCACATCACGAGCAGTGCCAAGCGCACCCGGCTTAACTCATGTGCTTCTCCGAGTCCTGCGTCGAAGAGGATACGTATTCCAGTATAGCCGGTTAAGAGAAATAAGAATGCTCCGACAAGAAGAGGTCGTGGGCCTCTTGAGTCCCCAATTCTACCCCAAAGTAGGCCGCTTGTGGACGCCCCGACTAATATGGAATTGAAGATTATGTAGTAAGAGTAAATACTTAGATGCCGCACCATTTCCCGCAACGGCGAAGACGTTGAGTTGGGTATGCGTCAGATGAAGACGGGAGCCAAGTTGAGGAAGATAGGCTAGAAATACCAGGACGTGAATATGAAAGCAAGAAGTTGGCTGCATTGAGAGACAGTAAGAGGCGTGTCATGGATCACGTAAACAAAGTAAGAACCTGTAGCAATGGGATGAAGAAGAGGAAAGACGCTCAAAAGGAGAAGGGAGGATTCCCCAGAAGTCGCAATTCACTCACCAGAAACGACCTACGTGGCCAGATAGGGCGGAGTTTGATGTCAATACTCGTCAAAGTCAAATTGACGTAACGCACATAATTAGAGCCTGAGCTCAATGAGACCAATGTGGAGAAGACGAGAGTTGTCAACCTGGCCACGCTCAGCCAAGGCGGAGCTGTTCCAGTGCTGTACATGGCTGGGGTTGAGGAGGGGCGGTCTCGTTACTGCCAGTGGTAGTCGGACTGGTAGACTCGCGCACCCTAGAAGTACGACAGCAGTAATGATTGATGGCATGGAAGTAAGACCGGAATAACGGCCCGCGTGTCAGATCTGTCAGAGTAATCTACCGTACTGTCAGAGTTAGCCGCGACAATGATCTGGGGCATCAACTTCAGATCTTCAGAGACCGTTTTGTTCAAGTTCGAGTATGCGCACTTAAGACTTAGATCTCGTGAAAGCGCAGTCAGATTGCTGATGGACGATTCCGACACAGTCACACAGATGAGGCTTCAGCTCATGTTGGCCTTGTTAACGACGCTGTTGTCAACTAAGTTGTCCTCACATCATCCTTCCGCTCCTCTTTTCTGCCTTCATCCTCCTCGGAAGCACGCGCAATAAAGAATTGACATGTGAATTGTAATGTGTCACCCCTGATAACAGTCACTTTATCACGAAACTCCCCCTCCCCAGTGGTGGCATTCCATCCGATAGCTGGTTCCCCCGTGGGTATGTCGGGCCTGAGCATTCTCGAAAATGTACTACCTGAGATTGAGCGAGTATTGAGAGGGTGTGGCATGAGAGAATCGTGGCCAACTTTTACAACTTTCAAATCTAAGTCCGCTCTTGTCTCTGACTCTGACTCCGTTCTTGTACCCCCATTGCGCGCAATCATGATATCTCAGCGAATCGTGCTTTACTTGAACTTTGTAACTTTCTTCCATCGGTCCTAACTTAATAAGCCCTGATGAACAAGCACCATAGGGAACGACTCGGGCTTTGGTGTGAGTAAGCTTTCAGCGCTTATGTATAAGGCCGCCTAGAAACCATCACATATATTTCGACTGCAGGTTTACATCTTCAAAAACAACAGAAGCAGTCGTTCAAAATCGCATCGACACATATACAGAAGATTCCGGGATAGTTCTCACACAAGTCGTCACATCCGAATTCACGTGTTAGACCACGACACGCCAGAGATGATGACCGTGTTCGCAGCAGCAATCCCGAGTGTCTTGGTGGTCCCTTCGAAGGCTGAGTGAAGGGTTAAATTAGTTGGCATCCAGACAAAGTTCATGAAAGCCTACTCACGAATGAACTAAATCGTGACGTGGAAGGTATGTCAATGAAAAGTTCAAACAATGAAGTATGCGAGATAGAGAAAAACTGACATAGGCAACGAAATCCTTGCCCGTGTAGTCATCTTCATACCAAACAATACGATCGTTGTTGTAGCTCGCAAATTTAGCCTTCACGCTAGTAAGGTCCACGAACTTCTTGAAAAACAAGGTACCCTTAATATCTTAGCATGGATGTTAGCAGAGAAAAAGGCCTTTCCGAGAGTGTAAAACTCACCAACGTCGAAACGGCCAGAATAATTCATGGTCGCCTTCTTGGAAATCGAATCAGCCGTGAGCGTGATTTTGGACTCAGAGGTTCTCTTGTAAATAGTTGCGTTGGCGGTGCCAATATTGAGAGATGTCCAATTGCCATCTCTGACGCTGCCGTTCAGGCCCGCCGCATCAACCGTCGCAAACTGCAATAGATCAAAAAACAATTCGTTAAAACTCAAGCCAGGGGAAAGGGGGGAAAGGGGCGGACGGGATCTTCGGCAACAAACTGACGCAAGAGAAAGGCATCATTAGTGAGTGAACTCAGAGATGGGAATGGCGCGCAGCAAACCTCAGCATAGGTTTCGCTCTCGTACGATGTGTAGAACTTGATATGAACGTAGTTTTTGCCGTTCGCCGTGACTTTCGTAACCTTGGCCTTGGCATCTCCAGACATGTCTGAGGCCGCATCGTAGTAAAAGATACCTTCCGGATCTTCATGACGCCAAAGAAAACACCATTAATTACCGGAATTGCATCTAAGTAGACGAAACCCCCACCTTTACCGATATAGGCGTTGTCAGTGTACTCGAGGCCGAGCTCTGGAACTTCAACTCTGATCGCCTGGTGAACCGTGCCGCTAGCGGTAGTATTCTTAAAGAAGAGGGCCTCTGCAGCCGTTTCGTGAGAGTATGACCTAGAGGGTTGTGACATGCTTGGTATGTGTTGTGAAAAGGGATAACTCGAAGTTGAGAGTAAAAGTCTTCGTCGGATGGGCTCTTTATACGTTTGCCTCCGCAATATGCCTTCAACACAGTCGGAAACGGAAACAGAGACAAGCACTCGTAATCGATATATTCCTTGCAAAATAGGCATAAGTATGCGGGCGACCGTGTGACAACCTAAGTGTTCCTCTGTGTTTCCGAGAAGCATCGTATTTTCGAATTGCGAAGGCTGCCTAGCACAGCGCCATCATTGTTTTAAATGCTTGGAACCGTGCGCGGCAAGCGCTTCCTGCCAGAGGCCCCGTGAGATGGAAGGGTTTGTCGACCGGGGCTGCCAGGAATTTGGCGGGAAATGAGATGCAGGGTAGCCGGCTAAGGCATCCAGAATGATCATCTGTCAAACTCGTGCCCAAAGAGCCAATGCAGTGAGAGTGGCATACAAGATGGTAAAGGACTTTGGACTTGGACCAGTCGTCGAGAAGATCTTTGTCAGCTGAATGTGTTCTTGGAAGTTGAAAAATTGGCACATCTGATCTGCGACGGCACCTGCCGATTGGACAATAGAAAGTGACGCCCGCGAACGCAGTGTCAAAGCCGGAACTGAGTCGGAAGTCATGCGGTCACGATGCGCATGACGGCTGGCGAAGAGAAGACAACTTGGAAGAAAATGTAGATCCCACATGTATACTTTGGGAGTTGGACGAAAGGAGTTCTCTGTTTTACTTTCCTCTGAGATACTTTCCAACGCTCTACTCACGGCAATTACGTTCTTGCTGTCATCTTTCCCCTATCAAGTCTATCACGGCATTCTAAGTTGTATTCCTGCGCGACCTACAGTCCACAGGCCATATATCAGAACAAGTATACTGGCAGTAGTATGGAAACAACAGCGATAAATATACTATGACTCACGTTTTACGGTAATGTATCTGTTTCTGTTTCATTTCCGCCGACATTACTGTAGCGCTCTCAGCGCCATCCTTAGCTAACCGTTCTAAAGATGAGCCTTCTCCACCCTCTATACCCGCCGGCTTGAGCATGGTGCCGGGAGTTTCGCTGACGGGTTCCAGCATAGACGGTAGCCGGGTTCAAGTTGTCATCATCTGCAATATCAATCGGGATTGGAAATGGGAAGATCGAATTCTCATCGTCGAAACACACGTGCGTGGACACAAGGAACCACTGTATTCGCACGGTGAAGAGCGGAATGAACGGCGCAAGCGTCTCTTGTTCAAGAAACTGGAAAGGAAGGGAGTGAGAGGGGTCAGTGGCAAGGCACACGGGGACGAGAGTGTGGGATAGCCGAGAGCGACTTGCGATGAATGTGCCGTGGGGGAGGCTAAGGTGACTGTGTCACAGGGAACACGTTGGGCATTGGATGCAGTCGATGCTATTGTTCTTGTAAGAAAAATATTTGTGAACTGTCTAATTAACTAGCATAATAACAATCTGAATGCTCAACGTGACCGTGCAATACCTTTTGCATGTGGTCGTCCGCGGTTGCGATTCTGCGCCACCCTTAAAACGTAGAGTTATGCGGGATGAGGACCTTCAGGGTTCGTGAACCTGCTAACCAAACGTTCCAGATCGAGTTGGTCAATGCGCGCCAGCAGACATGTCGGTGCAGGGTTGGAGGCACCTCGATGCACATGAAAGGATCAGTCGTCGTTTCTGGTAGTCCCGTCAAATGGCTGCGCGACTCCTTGGTACTGATCGAATCGGCCAGCAAAATCAACCCACTCGCGAGAAAGGTGCTGTCCACATTCGAGGTCTACTTGTGACTGCCTCTTCCGGTTTTCTTGCACCACACTGGTACTCAGACCCGACAGGATCTCTGATCGGGCTAAAGTCATACACGACACCCGCGCACGCGTTCCGGAAACGTGCAGCGATCGCCAACGATAAGAATCTCGCGCACTAAGGGTGGGCAGTGTGGTAGGACCTCACGATGGAGGTATTCACGGAAGGAGGGTTCGAGGTCCGTCGCGTGGCCAAGATCCGTAAGAGCACCACGAATTGTGCATGAGAAAGAGGTAGCAGACGAAGGCGGGCGGGAGCATTGAGTCACGCAGTGAAGCCCCTCCATGATTGGTTTGGACATGAAAGCGAGTTGTGAGTGAAAGCTTGAGAGAAAGGTAAACGGAACGTCGACTCAAACACTTGCCTGAACATTCAACAAATCTACTCAGTCACAGCTCCCCCTCCTTCAGCACATCCAACCAAATCTCACTTACGCTTGTGTAGTTAAATGCGGGCTTTCTGAGAAGCGTGTTGACCTTGGTATGTGTCTCACAGAGCCACGCATCACCGAGAGTTGGCCACGCTGCGCGTGTCCGGCGAGCGGCGACGCGGCATGCCCGACTGGTGGTGGGGGCACAGGCGCTCTCTCGGGCCGACGTCCTCCGCGCAGCACAACTCGGGTTCTCTGGGTATCAGTGAGTACGCGTGCTCGTTGCATACTCTCCTCTAGTATCGAGGTTTGAATCTGCAACGACCCGCCATGTCTACGAGTACAGAGTTGACTGCGCGTACGTCATTTTCGACTGGCCTACTCTTCGTCGTACATCAAGGCGCCAGCCCGCCCTGTATAGACATGTCCGCATGGGCCATCTCGAGCTGGAACTGGCGGGCTTGTACGTTCTCGAGTCATGAATGCCTTGTTCCTGTACAACTCTGCCCCAGTTGGGTTGCGCAGAACTGTAACAGCGGATGGCCGTAATGTCTTATTGTGCCGTACGCTAATGTTGAGCTTTCAGATTGTTACACAGATTATTACTATGCGTCTCGCTGCACGAAGACTCTTTCACATGTACAATAATATTAACTGCAGTTGAATGCCCAATAAGCTTGCAATGACCAGGTCCCCTTCAACTCCTCCCCCATAAGGCGCTCATCGCAACTCGTTTTCAACTACCCACAACCCCCGGTGGTCACAGGCTGTGAAACTAACCCCTCCGAGTCCCCATCAGTATCTCTGCACCGCTCATCCGGCTCTGCGCTGCGCAGATACGGGGTACCTTGTGTTTACATATGTGCACTTCAATACTCAGAATCCGTTCTTTCTATCCCCGATCCCGATAGATCGTGCAGATGAGCACAGACTGGTTTCCGTGTGCGCTGAAACCCGTCAGCGAGGCTCACGGCATGATGCTGATGCCGGCCGGTATAGAGGGTGATGACGACTCGTCTCTGAAAAAGGGTTAGCTGGGGATGGCGCTGAGAGCGCTGATCATGGCGGAAATGAAAAGAGGCCAATCATAAGATCAGAACATGTGCCATGGTATTTCTATCGCTTTTGTTCCAATATTACAGTACTAGAGCTGTTCTGACATGAATTGTAGTCTTTAACCCGTACAGGCCAACAACATGGGCTTCAGGCTGTGATAGGCCAAGCTGTGCGAATGGAATGGCAGAGAGGAGAGCTTTGAAAAGTGTAGCAGAGGATAATGAAGTCAACACCTCTTTTGTCCTGCTGCCAAAGTAAACGATAAATGTGAAATCGATCATTTCTTTGCTGCTTTCAGCTGTGATGACTTCCGACCCAGTTCCGACTTGACACTCGACGTCCCCATGGGCTTCTTGCCGCCGCTATTGTGATCATTGCAACGCACCTGCAACTCCCGCTTTCTCGGCGCTTCCAAGAGCGCTTCTGCTGCCATGAGGGCGGTCATTTTTATTGCCCAATCGGCAAGTGCCGTTGCAAAGTATGACAGGTATTGAAAGAACGCTTACAGTTGGAGACGTATTCTAAACGACCTGGTCCCAGTCCAACTTCCCTGTGTTGTAGTACCAGTCTCACGGTATTGGCTCTGATACGGGGTACGAATTTGACATGGACAATCTATTGAGTTTTGGAGAGGGTGCCGCCTCGTGGTTCGGGAAAAGACAAACTAGATTGCTACAGCAAAAACGAGCCCGCGTGTATGCAGGCGCGAATCCGATTACAAAGATATACTAACTAATATCGAAGCCATCACATTCAGGTTCCAACACAATCATTTTGTGCGCCTTTTCCAGCCCAACCATTCCAACCCCAGATTTCATTTTCCGGCATTGACACACCCGGTCAACAGATGCTTCTCACTCACGAAGGACAGGGAAGCACCTGCCGCGCACTCCAATAATTTAAAACAGAGATAACACTGTGCTAGGCAGCCTTCGCAATTCGAAACACACGACTTCTCGGAATCACATAGGAACACTTCATGCTATCCCCAGTCCCACGCACAGTCATGCCTATTTTGCGAGGAAGGGATTGATTTAAGTGCTTATCACTGTCCCCATTTCAGATTTTATTGAAGGCAACCTGCGGAGGCAAACATATAAAGAGCCCATTCGACGAAAACTCATACTCATACTCATACTTCGAGTTATCCCCTTCATTTCAGATCGCAAGCATGCAACCCTCTAGGTCTTATACTCACGAAACGGCTGCAGAGGCCCTCTTCTTTAGGAATACCGTTAATGGTACGGTTCACCAGGCAATCCGAGTTGAAGTTCCAGAGCTCGGGGTAGAGTACACCGACAACGCCTAT